>CDEZ01020920.1:0-15017 GCA_000826365.1 Acanthamoeba royreba
AAGGTTGCCGCCTTGGCCAAGGTGCGAGAGCATTTAGATTCAGCGATCGAAGAGACTATGGCGCAGTATGAGGAAGCTGTCGAGCAGATCCAACGTTACGAGCGAGCGGGTACAGGGTTTGATAGCCTGGTGCGCGAATATGCGTCTCTACTAGAGGAGCTGGCCCAAAAGAAATGGACGCTAGAGCGAATCAAGGTCTAGGCACTGCGCTGGCCCGCGTACGTGGAACGAGGGACGCCCCACAGAGCTAAGCCGCTGTGGTAGGGACGGGTTGTTACCTCCCTCAACCTGCTTAAGTACGTGCCCGATTTCAGTTCCCCCAGATGACTCTCTCCTCTGTGCGGAAGCTTCACTGGTCTTCGCTCTTAGCTCAATCAAGAATGCACGCGTTCTCTATTCCGTGACTTGACTCCCTTCCCTCCTCGAGGATGGTACATGTCTCCGACTTTTTAGCGGTGGTGATTTCGTCCGTGGATCTTTATCCAGGCAGTGTGAGCTGTGGGCACACCGGAATGGCTGTATGTACGTGCCAGCCGAACTACCTATTATGCAGTCCCTATCAGCACAAGCAACTTGAACCAACATAACAACTTCTCGGCCTACCGTTCCCGTACGTCCCCTTTTGATGAAGTGTGCTTCCTTGGTGTCGGTGGATGGACAGGAGGTTCAGGTCGCCATCGGCCGCCTCCTCGTTGCCCTCGACGATGCCTGCTCGACATCCGCTCTCCTAAGTACACCTCTGCCGAACGCCTCATCTCCGCTCTCATCGGCCGACTCAGCGGTTCACCACTCTGCCGCCTACCGACGCTTTCTGTTCGCCAACCTGGACAAATGGGCTCGTCTCGAGCCGTACCTCCAGCACGTTCTGCTCAAGGCCACCGTCATCGTTTCCCTCGTTGCAGGCGAGGGCGAGGAAGCTGCGCAGTCTGAACGACAGCACCTAGCCGGACTCATGCGGGATATCACCAAGGGAGCCCTTCTCGAACGGCTGGAGCAACTGCGAAGCATCCTCGGGTGTCTTCTCCACCTGAAGGTAGCGGACGGCGTGGACTCGCCAGAGTTTGGGCAGAGAGTGAAGGAAGACCTTCTCCACTGTGTGATCGGATACAACGTGCCGAGGCGCTTCTGGAAGGAGAGCGGACCGGAGCGGCACCAGAGGACTCCTCCGTGGCGGCGATGGTGGGAGCCGGAATGGCTGCGGAAGCGACGCTGGGCGAGACGGGAGAGACGGTGGGAGCGCAAGCAGGAGAAGCTTAAGATGAAGAAGAAGAAGGACCAGAGCAAGACTCTACCACTGCCCTCGCCATCGCCCATATCTGAGGCACTCGAACGAAAGGGCCAGCCTGCGCGAGAGGCCAAGCCAAAGGCTCAAGGCAAGATGAAACGTGTCATAAAGCAGGATGACGAGAAGTCTTCGCGTGCCGAAGAGGTGAAGATACGATCGCTGGAGGAGAAGGAAGCAGAGGAGAAGATGGAGAACGACGTTAACAAGTGGCGACTGCAGGGTTCAGCGAGCACGGAAGGCGAGGACGAAGAGGAGTATATCACCATCGCCATCGACGATGACGCAACCTTGACAGCGGCCAGAGAGAAAGGCAAGGAAGTCGCCGAGGACGAGGAAGAGGAACAAGACGATTGCTCCCCGGCCTATGCCTCAGAAAAGAAGGTATACGAAGTGAAGGAGAACGATGACGAACTGGACGCAGAAGAAGCGAGGGCGGTTTACTACCGCAACTGGCAACTTCATCCGGACAACATCAAGCACGGTCTGCTCGGATTCCTCAACGAGCTCGAGCTTACCCATCTGGCTCCCGGTCACCCTCTTGCCTCGCGCGCCAAGCGGATCACCATGGCCTTCCTCCTTCTGCATCAACAGCAACAGATCACTCCTGCAGGCGTCCATACGGTGGGTCCTCGCATGTCCGTATGCGTGTCCGACAGCGCTTCTGCCACTGCGGCCAGCAGCGCGGCTTGGGGCTATGCGCACCCGGCTCTGTTGCGTTCCTTTCTGCGAGGAGTGGCCATGGCCGGTGGAGACTGGCGCCAGTTCCCACGACACGCATCGTCAGTGCCACAAGCAACACACAAGTAAGTTCAAGAAGAACAAAAAGTTGGAATGACAGGTGTAAAACGTGAGAATGTGCAAGGAATTCAATCTATTTTTTCATGTATTCAGCAGATTCATAAGAGCCACAACCATTTGATGGTTTCTCTGATGTCCACCATGGTGGAAGACATGATGACCTTTCATAAGGAATGTGATGGTATGGCGAGAAGATTAAGATGGCCATGCACAGAAACTTAACAAGGGCCTTTGAGCTCCCTTTGGATACTGGCTTAAACTTAGTGATTCTCAATGGTGTTGATGAAGTGTTTAGGAGGAGAGAGGCCAAGCCAAAGACCAAGATGAAACGTGACGTCAAGCTCAAGAATGACGAGAAGTTTTGCATGCTGAAGAGGTGAAGAGACGATCGTGGAGGAGAAGCAAGCAGAGAAGAGGTGACACAGCGGCAGTCGGCCGAACAGCTTGTAACTAAAATCTTAGGAATGTCTTGTCAAAAGGCGCACTCATTCCCAAGATATCTCTTATTTCATGGTGTGCCAAATGCGCCTATTCGCCCGAATGGCGGAGTTGGACAAGAATATCACCAATGCACAGTCGTTGTTTCTTGTACCTCTGCCCGCAACGGTCCAGAAGAAGAAGCAAAGAGTATCATCGGCTTCCCTGAAGAAGGCGTAAGGACACTGCTCAGGCTCAGTGCTGATCGTGGTGGAAGATCAAATACCAACACTCAACTAGTACCTTCTGCATATCAAGGAGTGCATCAACTTGAAGTTCACCTCCAATGGAGACTTCATCCTCTTTCACGCTTTCGCCTTCCTTTTCTACATCTTCTTCTTCCTTCTCCTCTTCCTTGATCGCATCCTCTGATCGCTCTGATGACTCATCATCACCGCAGCCTCAACACAACTCTCCCTTCTTCCCCTATATGCCGTCACCGACCACTGCCGCCACTACTCATCCTTCTCCACCTTCCCATCCAGGTCGAAGACTGATGATGACCACGACGCCCCACATCCCGACCACCACAGCCTCTACCGCTACCGCGACGAGTCCCACCATGGCCATGGGACCTGGTCTATCCATGTCCGTGACTGTTCCACAGCAGCTGGCGGCGTCCCAGCAACCGCCATTGCCGCTGCTGGCGACGACCACGATCTATCCTGACCTTTCGGACCAACATACTTTGCCCGTCTATGTGTGTGACTCATCGCCTGGCAGCGGCCTCGGAAGACGTATGCTGGCCTACTACGCAGGCCAGCGCTTCGAGTTCCTGCAGAGTGCATTCAATCAGGGGTGCAACGATCCGAAGGAATGGCGATTCTACTTTGTTCCCTTCCTTGTGAAGCTGCGCAGGCTTGATGGAGTCGACATTCACTCAGGTAGCGTTCACGACAAAGACGATTTGGTTATCCAAATGAAGTGGAATGCTAACAACGTCATTGTATCTGGAATGCTCATCAGGATTGACCGCTTCGATTCTGAAGGGAGCGCGGGTGGTCAAGCATCGGGAAAAGCTGATCGCTGACTTCATCAAGGTTACCTTCGTGGTCATCTTTGATCCGCCGGAGCTGCGCGCGCTCGCGCTCCCCGCTCTGCGATCGATCCTGCCGCCTGATCAAGCGACATTGATCAGCGAGAGCAACATTGAGACCGCCCGAGTCGAGAGGATCGATTGGATGTCTGAGTTCTCGTCACTGCAGTCGCTCGGAGTTACGATGCGTAGCTCCACCGTGCCAGCTCTGACATCAGGCGCTCAGCTCTCGCTCGACCTGGCGGTACGTGGCGAGTACATGGCCGCCGAGATGGAACAAGCGCTGGAGGACAATCAAAGGTTGCCGATCGTCGCGCACCTGGTACTTGCCGCGCGCTCTGTGCCTGAAGTGGCGGCCATCGCTGCCCTTGCAAAAGCGCGGAACGAGATGCAAGAGAAGCACCAGTTGGTGATCAAAGTGACCCATCTTTTCAAGTCGCCTGGCATACGCTCTCTCTTTGCCTCCAAGAGCGCAGCCACAGGTGCAGGGATCGTTGACAGTGGCGACGAACGAGGCCTCTTTCTCGCGCAGATCCGCCGGCTGACCACAGGGTTCCACCTCACCTTGGAACTGAAGCTGAGGGAACTCTATGAGCAGGGTGGCGGCACGAAAGGCGAACAAGCTGTGCATGACGCTGGAAAGAAGATTGACGAGCTTGTTCGGCGTTATATCGTGACCCGCTCTCGCCGCGTCTCGCAGTGGCCCGGCAGCTCTGCCAGCAACTTCTTCAATTCCAGTCACGGTCCTCTCTTGAGTCAGGGCGGTACGGTTAACCACACCGATGCATTCCTGATGACATCTTGATTGATCACTTGAATGTCGACTGTGCTACAGTGGACGTGAGTTCGGCCCAAGTGACTCGGGAGCTGAACGAGTTGTTCGTAGTGTCACGTCAGGTGCCTGGCTCCTATCGATTCAATCATCACGCTTTGATATGGTCTCCCGGTTGGCATCTGTGGGGCTGCGATGCTATCCTCTTCAAGTCGCCCTTGAACTCCGAGAAGCGATGGACCAAGGAAGAGTTACACAGGGAGCTGCTGGAGCAATGCGGAATCAGCGTCGAGTTCCTGGGCTCGTACATCATGGCCAAGCAGCTTGATGTGATCATTGTGTCCAAATCCGTACTACGCCAGACAAGTCCTGACTCTGATCCGATCATCGCCCGCGTGCAGCATCACAGACGCTCCGCTTCAGGAGTGCCTGTGGATGTTCGCAAACGATTCAGGGAACTGCTCGCTCAGGCGATCACTACTGAGGGCGTACCGTGCCAGCTCGTGGAACGATCCGTACCGCTGCTGGATGCGCTTCCGGAGGAGATCATACACTTGCGACCTGAGAAAGGTCCACCGATCGACAGCGGCATGCTCGATTCAGAGGTCCTGACTGACCTCCAGGTGCCAGAAGTTGATGCGAGCTCGATGAAGCCACAACAAGCCAGAGGCTCTGCACGGGTCGATATGCAGGAAAGCAGAGCACGTGACCAACAACACACGACAAATGAGGAGGAGCAACGACTAAAGAGGCAACTTGAAGAGGCCAGGCAGGAGATTGAACGCATGCGTGAGGAGAACCGAAGAGCGATCGATGAGCATCAACGACTGATCAATGATCTGATCAGCGCCCACGCTGGAAGCACATATATGGGGGAACATGAACGTTAAGCTCATTCTTGGAGTAGAAGAAGCTTGTTGACATCTCGAAATCCTTACTCCATCACTTAACACTCATATCTGTCTGCTTGGATGGGCCTCAGCAAGCCATAGAAGCAACAGGATTGTTGGCTTGAGATATATCATTGTCGCGAGGAGGGAAGAGGGAAACGTCGGTGCACGATCGAGGCGCCTTCCTGGTTGTACTCCTGTTTTGAAGGCAAGGTACAAACAGACAATGATACCAGAATTGAACCGCCTATGCGATACATTGCACGATCAACAACAGGACCATTCGCTACGAGAAGAAGGTGAGAGAACGTACCAAGCCAGATAGAGTTTCGACCGTCTGTGCTTTGTCTGATACGCTTCTTCCGGTACTGAGGCGCTAGTGCATCGAGTTCTAACGTTAATCTCTCCTTCAAACCTGTAGTGTGCCAATGGCATCACGTCTAACTCAGCAGGCTTACAAGAAGCCAAGTTAATGAAAAAAAAATACCTTGAGCTTCTGCCAAGCCACCTTGAGGTGTGGGGAAGAATGAAGAGAAAGATAAGTAACTTGATTCTTCATCATTTGTGCACGTGTACCAGTCAAAATGATGGATTGATAGAGATCTGCTTGCAAGTAGGGATTGGCCCTTTCAATGCTTTCGTGGATCATCCTGCTTAGTGATATGCCTGGCTTGGCTATTGGACTGTTGGCAGATGTAGTGGAGCCTTCCCCTTTGGAAGCAAACAGCAGTTCATAGCATGAGGAGGCCTCTGATCTGTAAGAGATTGTGGTGCCATCAGGTAGAGTGAAGGTCTTGAATGTTGGCTGTTTAGATATGAGGTTAGTACACTGTTGAGATCAGAAACTATCAGGCAGTGGGCAAAGTACGTCATTTGCAGTGGCAAAGGACTCAACTCACTGTATCAGCTCCTCTGGAAGTAGTGAGAGGTATGAACTCTCCTGATGTTGTAACTGGGCCAACCATGCTTTTGATTGATCCACTGGTGCATCTTGCTGACAACTTGTTAAGGAGATGCAACCCTTGGATTGCTTGACAACATCAACTAAACGCTGGTCAGGGCCTTGCTCCTTGAAGTGGCACCAATCTTGAAGTATCACCAAACAACAAATATCAGAAAGATGTTTCTTGTTGGCAAGACTTCTGGCAGAGGAAGTAGCACATCTTTGAGGAGCTTGATTGAGCAGTTCACCTGCCACCACACATCAGGAGCAATCCTGGAGCAATGTAGTGTGTGAGAGAACATGGGAGGCAGTGATGTTATGTGAGAGCTCACTGAACTGCTCAACCAAGCTCCACAACTTCTTTTCTAAGTTTTTATCATGATCAGCAATGATAGTGATGCTGATGATGACACTTATTATTTGAAGGCAAGAGTTACCAATGCTTCTTTTTGCTCTAGTGAGTTGAGTGGAGGTTTAGAGAAGACCACTGGGGGAATGACTTTTTGTATATTGCTGGGAGGCTGCTTTATCATGTGTGTCAGCATTTGATGTAGTAATGCTGTCAGGCCATCCAGATCGATGATGGTGCCATGCTTGATTGGCCACCATTTCACTTTGAGTGACTCTTTGTCCAGCAGTAGTGCAGGCGTCCCATACATCAATATATGCTGTCCATTATTTAAAATAAGTCATTTCACCAAAATTGGACAATTTCCAATAAATTGCAGGATTAAATCGGTTATATATCCAAATTTGGATAAATTTCAAGTAATAAGAAATTCAGTTAGTCTGATTGTGTATGCTACAGTGGGTGTGTTCTGTGGTGTAGCATGAGGAGTTGTGCATGATGACTGAGGGCGCTTCTTGGCCGCCCCAGCCAGCCCTGATGCAGCCCAACCCAAGGTCCACCACGATCATGGTGGGCTCCTCCATGTTGTGGTCAAAAAATAATAAATAAATAATTTTTATTTTTATTTGTCGACACAAAAAAGAAGAAATTGATTGGATGGGAGAAATCCCTTCGGAAACTTTTGCGAAAACTGAAACTGTTTGCGAAAATTTGGAATAGTCGGTTCATCGACCTATTCTTCCGCCATCACCAGCAACTCGACATCACTATTGAGATATGCAAGCAGACAGAGTGACCCGGAAAGGCCATTCTTTGGAGCTTTCAGGAGTATCGCAAGTGTGCCCTTCGGATGATGCCTCTGCAATGAAGCCAATGCACTTGCCAGATCCCACGCGTAGGAAAAAGGATGTATATTGGAGTGCCTGGAAGGCTTGTGATGTTTTACAACATGCGTACTGCTACACTACATAGATAAGGTGGAATGGCCAGAGAAGTCCCAAGAAGCCATCTGTACATAAAAGGGAGGGTTAGCCTCAATAATGTAGTGAGCGGTAAAGGTCTCCAGGAGATACCTGTTCTATCTCGGGAAGGAGCAGGAACAAGAAGACAAGAGTCACCAGAGTATGGGACCATCCAAGCAAAGCTAGGAGGTCCGAGTTCCATGTTATGCCATGCACGAGTGTCATGAGTATGTGTGGAATGAGGATGGTTCTTGAAAGCGCAGCAAGCAGTCGTCCCAGCGCAGGGACACGGCCGTAGAGAAGCAGACCCAACATTCCACACACATCGGCTGCGACTCCCAGCGTCATGGGAATCCATGAACCATCAGTGGCGATATCTGGACCACCAACAAGAAGGTTAGTGCATCACCTGTCCAAACAACACCCTCGTCAACCAGGTCTGGCGGGATGTCAGTATCTTACCCTCGGCCAACAGGATGACAGCTACAATCACATCCATTAGAAGTAGGATCAACATTGCCCACCAAACATGTGGTCGCCCAGGACCGGATGATGATCGCCATACGATGAACCGGCCGCGCTCGTCCTTGTACTCGTCCTCCTCTACATGAACCACACAATGGACGTCATCATCAGAGTTGTGCTCATGCAGCTGCACGATGGTACATTGGGTCGGTACCTGGCGCCTCGCCCACTGTACTCCCTGGCGGAATCGCTATCATCCATTTCTGTTTATTTTTATTTCATAAAAATTAGAAAAAAGTTAGTATAAAATATTTTAGCATTTTTATTTTAATGCAAAAATTGTACCTCAGGGGCAACAGGTGAACGCATGAGGATGGGCAAGTGGCGCGGCTCCGGCATGGGGTCCTTCTTGCTGCCCCGAGGCAGACGACAGAGCAGTGGCCTTTGCAGTGGTGGCGACTGCGGCTCATCCATTTTTTATTTGCCAAAATTAAAAATTCAAATATGTTACGATTTTGGAAATATGTAACGATTTCATAACTACAGAAAATTTAATGAAACGTTTTCGTTATTTCTAAACAATTTCAAATTTTGTAGCAAGGTTGGGGAAAAGTGAAATCCCAAGATAACTACACCCGAGAAGAAGAAGAAGATGGAGAGCAGGAGGAACCTCAGTGCGGTGACCGCGAGTCGGCGTGTGCTGGCCCTCGCGCGCCAGGTGGAAGCCAGTGCTCCCTCGCAGGCCGAGCTGCTGCAGCTCCACCGTACCGCCGCGAGCACCAGCGGTGGTCTCCTCAAGGGCCAGGTACAGTTAAAAATTTTTATTTTTATTTTTATTTTATTATTTAATAAACCATTAAACGTATTCAATTGTAGCGCCAATTTAATTTCCGAGATATAATAATACAAACAATCAAAGCAAACGGATATTATTTTATTTATGATTTGTGTTTAAGTTCGCATATTTTCGGTTTGTTTTAATTTTTTAATTTTTGTTTTCCGCGAAGACTGACCATCTTTTGAAATTTTTAAAATTGAAAAAAAAATGAAGTTATATTTCTAACAGCGAGTACACAGGTGGCGATCGTGACGGGATCGGGCCAGGGCATCGGCGAGGCCACGGCGCACCTGTTCGCCGCTGAGGGCGCCAAGGTGGTGGTCACCGATCTGGATGCCAGTACGTCGCTCGTTTGCACTTCTTCTTCTACTTCTTCTGCGCAGAAGAAGAAGCTGATGCTCATGTGTGCGTGGCGTCCTGAACACACACTCACATTCACCTGGCAGCCAAGTCGAACAAGGTGGCAGCTGACATCAAGGCCAAAGGCGGCGAGGCCATCTCGGTGCCGGGCGACGTAACTGATCCCAAGTTCCCGGAGCACATCATCAAGGCCACCATCGACGCCTACGGCCGGTGCGTCCTGATCGGGGAGTGCTAGCGAAAGTCACTTCCAGCGCACTGATGACGTGGTTGTTTGTCTCTGGCTTCCACAGGTTGGACATCCTCGTCAACAATGCTGGCTACACTTGGGACGGCATTGTGCATAGAATGACCGACAAGCAGTGGGAGGTATGCGCACGCTTAGCGCTGAAGCGCGGCTTTGATGCGGAATGTTTACCTTGTTGGTTATGCAGGCTATGCTGCTCGTTCACAATACCGCTCCGTTCCGCCTTATCCGCGCTGCTGCGCCGTACATGCGCGATGCCGCGAAGCAGGAGATTGAGACTACTGGCAAGGCATCTCCTCGCAGCATCATCAACGTACCTCACCACGCTACTCTTTCCGCTGTTCTTTGTCTCATAAGCTTGTGCGTTCCAAATATCCACAGATCTCATCTACTTCAGGCCTTCACGGCAACGTTGGACAGGCTAACTACGCTACCGCTGTACGCCATTTGTTCCTTTATCACGCCACTAAGCATGGGGATAACGTGGTTTGAAATGCAGAAAGCAGGTATCATTGGCCTGACTAAGACCATCGCCAAGGAATGGGGCATGTTCAACATTCGTTGCAATGCCGTCGGTATATCTTTCTTTCTGTTCTTCATCTGCGCACGACAGGACTAACTCATGCTGACATCTCAGCTTTCGGCTGGATCAACACTCGGTTGACTGCCGCCAAGGAGGCTGATAACTTCATTGAAGTGGAGGGCAAGAAGGTGGCTCTTGGCATCCCTGGTACATCTCTTCCCTTGTTGCTTTCCTCGCAGCAGCTTGGGAGCGGCCACATCTGACTGTTGGGGACGTGGCCAGGTGCTGCAAAGTCGGTTGACAGCGTAGCCAAGACCGTCCCGCTGGCGCGCCCGGGTAATGTGGATGACGCTGCCGGCGGAGTGCTTCTCCTGGCTTCGCCCCACGCTTCTTATATCACTGGCCACTGCTTGGAAGTGACCGGCGGCGCTGGCATCTAAGCTTTGCCTGTCATGCGGTGAGGAGCAAATACACACTCACAACTTTGCTGAAACCCACAAGTCTGATAGCCCGTTCCTCAGTCCCAAACAGCCAAGCTAATGTTTGAACTGGGCCACTGGGCTGTCTTCATTTTTATCGTTTTATTTAATTTTAAACGTTTTATTTATTGTATGTTTTTTGTGGATTTCAACTTTCTCTCTTACGAGAGAAGGCAAGCTGAGGCCGCAGGTCGTTTGTTTAAAAAATGTGTAACAACCAAATAAATCCTTTATCCTTATAAATTCCTCGCATTCTTCAATATCCAACAGCCAATGAGTTCGTGGTTACGGAAGCCCGAAAGACTTAAGATAAAAAGGGCGCCGCGTATGTGTGCTTATGTTTACATACCGCACACGGACGCAGATACCCGAACAACCCTACACGAGAAGCATGAGTAAGGTCTTCATACAATCAGCTCAGAATCCGGAGGTTCGTCTCCGTGCTGACTCCAGTGGCCAAGTTACTGCTAGCCGGTGCGTCTTGTTCCCCTACCTCAACGCTTACCCTCTTTGTTGTTGTGTTGTTCTCCACCCAACCCTGCTCAACTGTTACTCTCTCCTCACTTATCTCCACCTTCTCCTTCCTCTCTTGTTCTCGTTCTCCTTTGCCTTCTCCACATCGGAGTTAGTTTTTGGCTTACTGTTGTGGCCGATGCAGATCTGGAGAGGATGAAGCAGCAGCAGCAGCTACGTGGACCATGCACAACGTCTCACCATCTGATGGCGTCGTCGCCTTCCAGTCCATCCATGGCAGTTACCTCTCGGTGACAGCCGACGGAAACGTCGTGGCAAACGTTAACACAGCCGATGAGTCGGCTTCTTGGCAGATGAGCTGCCACCTGGTTGACAACTACCCCACTGTACGTTCTTCACACTGCAGTGCCTCACATCAAGCGATAGGAGTTAAACGCATGACCTAACTTGTTTATCTATAACCAGACTGCGTACCAATCGCACGAGCACAAGTATCTGGGCATCGGACAAGACGGACGGGTCATTGCTCAAAGCATCAAAGTTGGTGACGAAGAGAAGTGGAAGGTGTTGCCCGTCGCAGGGCCTACTTCCTTTGGCGCAGACAATCATCCCTGCCGAGTGGTCAAGGAGAAGCACACGAGTGCTCTGATGGCCATTCCTGGCGTCAATGGAGTGGGCCTTGGTCTCTCCAGCTCAGGAGACGAGCCTGCCATCGTGGTTCTGCTGGAGGAGGCAAGCGCAGAGGCCTCAATCCCACAGAGCATCGAAGGTTGTCCCGTAACTACCAAAGTGGTTGGCGTGATTAGAGTCCATTGATGAATGTACCCTGATCATCATGGATTCCTGATCGTCATCTGTTTGTCAACAATGAACTCATGTATGACAGTTCGAAACGGATCCCAACTCCGACTTTTAAGTGGAAACTGGTCAACTTCATACAATAGAACATATGGTGAGACAGTTTATGGCACGTAGTTGCGCATGATGGATTCGATCAACTCACGCGCCTGGTCCTCTGCTCTGGCCTTTTCTGCCTTCAGTCGCTCAATCTCCATCTGAGCCTGCTCCACTTGCTGACGAAGCTGGCCTATCTCATAGTTCTCAGTCATGTGGTCGTCCTGGGCTTTCTGCGTGATCATCGTCACGGTGCCTTCCTCCTCGTGTGGTGGACCGGCGCTATGTTCCTGCGCTTGAGATTCTTCTCGTGCTTCATCCGTAGGGAGCTGCATAGGAGGCAAAGCGTCCGCCAGCGGGATGGTGTGTCTCCACTTTGGCTCCGAGGCTGTCAGGCTGATCAACACACTGCGTAGGACATCTGCGTCCGGCTTGACTGTTGGTGCCGATACAGTCTGGGAATGTTGGACGCGCGCGATCACGTAATCGCACAACTCGGAATTAGAGCCGCGGAGCAGCCGCTTTGTGGAGAGGAGGATCAGGTTCATCTGTTCGGCCACGATCCAGGCGCCGAGGAAGGACACATTGAGGCCACAGTGCCTCCGTAGCTTGCGTGCGAGCTGTTCCTTGGTCCACCTCCTCACCTCGGTCGGGGAGGGCGAATCAAAGTGCTCGATGTCGCTTCCCCACAGGCGCCAACCGTCTGAGTGACGCGCTGTCGAGACGCTGAAGCGGTAGGTGCCCGGCATCGAGTAAGAGAGCACAAACAGACGGTTGAGCTCGCGCGTGACTTGGGACAGGCTCACGTTCACTGCGTTCACAGCACATGTCAGGTCAGTCTTGAGTGAGCGGAAGGAGCTAAGTGAAGCTTTTGATCAAGTTAAGTTACCTCCACGAATGAACAAGGGGGCGTCGTGGTTCACTTTGGCCAGAATGGAATCGGAGTTAACGTTCTGCCACAGCGGGATGCTCTCGGACTTATCCAAGACGACATTCATGGTGAGTTGGTATATCTTTTTGCTGGCCTCGATCACGGTTCGATCGTTCCTGGTGCCGCTCACACTTGAGTACAGCTCATTCAGCTTCGGCTCTAGTTCCTTACAGAAGTTCCTGGTGGCGCGGTGGACGTCTCCTTGGAAGACGACCCGATCGTCATCAGCCAACAGCCGATTCACTGCGACCGCGACGTCCTTGGGCTGTGGAGCCAGAAGGGGACGAACGGCCGACGATGCCAGGTACTGGCTCATCTTGACAATGACCTGGTACTTCTCCTGTACCTGCTGTGTGGCCTGCTTCATGGCTTCCGTCACGACAGCATCGGAGAGTGGATGCCCAGCCAAGGTCATAGTGGACGCAATGGCCAGGCGCTGGAAGACCCGCGCCATGTCTTGTGCCATGCGTTCTCCCTTTACCACCACTGCTAGGGAGTGCTCACTCCCAGGGCTGATCCTGTGGACGCTTGAGTTGCAGCAGCGGATCCCGAGTTCATCAACAGGAAGATGATGTTCGAGCACCAATTCGACTTCGGTCACCGGAAGAGGCTGCAGGTTGGCTTCACTGACGTTCTCTGCTTGCTCGGGAGGAAGAATGTTCCGGAGTGCCAACAAGAGCATCGTGCGTAGGCGGGGAGGGTCATAGACAAGGTGGAGGCTGGTCTTGAAGTACTCTCCTATCAACTCTTCGATCGAACACGCCGCTTGGCGCGTGGAACCTGCATCTGTGTCACACACTGAACAAGAACAAGTTGTCCAGTGAGCCCTTCACCTTCATCACTCCTTGATGGCAATGCACTTACATCATCTTGTCGAAGTCATCTTGTGACTTCGATCGAAAAGATGAATGACCTCCCCGCATAGGAGTTAGCAAGAGTGGAGTACTGTACCTTGGTGCGGCGGACTTCGAACACAGATCGGGGCGGAGTAGTAGAAGACCCATCGACTGAAGTCGTCTTCGAGCAGGTTGAAGACGGAAGAGAAGATGGGTATGGGTAGGCCTCCCACGTTGCACGTTGCTTGGCGCTTCTCTTGGACAAAAGCTGGCTTGTCAATAGGAAGTACGGCGGAGATGATCCATCGAGGTGAAGCGGAGGAAGATGAAGATGCTCCCTGGTACTGGTGTGTCGGTTGGACTGCGGCAGTGGTTACGAAGGTTGGGGAATGTTCAACGTCCATCACTGTTTCCTATGCACTGAACTTGATGGTATCTGTTGTTAGATCTTAACGCACGACTGGGAGTGAAGAACATGAAGTTGGCAAAACAAGAAGTAGATAGATATATGACTTTCTTTACGTTCGAAACCAAAGGCGCACAAGTCAGCGGAGCCGAAACTATCCGGGCGGACCACTCTTCCCTCGTCCGTGCTCCAGGCTGTTCGGCCTCGGGTTAGGCCGAATCTGATCGTTGATTGGACGAAGCGTACTTTCCCTAGTCCAGTTCTTCCTGAGTCGGCCGCGTCAGGCATTCCCCCAGCCTCCTTCTCCTTTCCTCTCTCTCATGTTCAGCAAGTTAAGGTAATGTTCAGCCGAAACACTGGTCAGCCCTCAAAACCAGTTCAAATTTAAAAGAATTTCAAGAATGCACTGCATTCCTTGTTGCCGATGATAAGATGATGAAGAGGAAGAGAAGATGAAGATGAAGAAGAAGGAGAAGGAGAAGGACAGTGTATGCTATGAAAGAAGAGGGGTTGTATTGCAAACTCCCTACTAACTCACAAAAGCAGAGTAAAAGGGGAAAACAAGGGGCATAGAAAACAACAGAGGTCTAAAGAGATGAATGTCTGCAGCCGGGTAGGACAGCAAAGGACGATCCGATGCTGGAGCTCCCGGAGCGAAGAAGAAGAAGGCAGAGGTGAAGATGACCGGCCGGCAGGCGTGCGTGGACGTCGCCAGGCAGTGATGTTCACTCGCTGTCCGCTACGCGAGCGCGCGATGGGCTCAGTAGAGGACTTACCAATCCTTCTTCTCGCGGTCGCACTCAGGCTTGCATTGACGGTCCTTGGGGCAGTGCTCGCCGGCCTTGAGGTAGTTGCCCTTCTCGTCAGGGTAGCATCCGTTGCCATCAGCGTACAGCACGCCCTTCTCGGTCCAGATCGGGTAGCAGCCATGACCATCGCGGTAGAAGAAGTCGTGTCCGATCTTGCGCGGGCAGCATCCGTCGCCATCAGGGAACTTGCCGCCCTCGCACTTGCCGTGCTCCTGCTTCTGGGTCGTGTGGGGCGGAGGAGGG
>CDEZ01020924.1:0-12871 GCA_000826365.1 Acanthamoeba royreba
TGAAGAGTACCGCCGAAGCTTTATCCAGATGTGCGCGCAGAACATCCAGCAGAGCCGCTCCGTCCCGCAGTCTTTGAAATTGCTTCTGGAAATCTTTGGTATGAGTTCTCCTTTCTTTGTTTGCCGATAATGATGTCATCCTGATATGTATTCGTGCTCAGACACATTTCCTATGTCAAGTCACATTGAGGACAGAGGAAGTATTATAGAGGGCATTGAGGAAGAGTTCGGTATCCTTGACCTCTTTTTCGCGGACCTGACCAACTACAAGCAGAAGGCCAAGGAAAGGCTCGATAAGTTGAAAACAACAGGCCAGCAGTCAACAAAGGAAATCGCTTCATGCTCTCCCTCGTTACGACCAGACGCAAGCGAGAATGCCGATGTCAATAAGCAGATTTTGGTCGGCGTGGAGCCGCACTTAAAGCAGATGAAAACGCGCCTCAAGTTCCTTTACTACATCCTCAAGTACTCCACACTCAAGCTTCCGCTTCATCATCTTAGCACTCTCTGGCAATGTGTGATCGATGATGGTCTCACATCAGATGAAAAAGATCTTGGTAGGTTTCTTCGCTTCAAGTAGAGATTGGTTCCTAATTCATGACTCGCTTCTTTAGGCCTAAACTGGATGGTCAAGGCTTGTGGCAACCCATCGGTGTTTGATGTGAAAATCATGAAGGAGGCAAACAAGTTTATCTTCGAAGATAGGCTGTGTTCAGCATTCGACTATTCGTCAGTGTCTCTCAGTGGCCTGTTATGCTTCATGGAATATTTCAGGTAGGAAGTGTCCTGTGTACTTGGACTATATTTTCCAGTTATTGATCTGATTGGGCTATGCTTCAGGTTCTATAACTGTGAGAAACATACGCTGGAGAGAGTGTCGCCCAGCTGGGCAACTACCCAACAGCCTACCTTCATCGTGCATGACATCGCCGGTCTAGTTGGCTTGCAGGTGAGCAGGATATAGTACTGTTATCTGGTAGCAAGAAAATCTATCCTTAACTTTACGGCAGGCATTGTGGACATTGGTGCTGCACGTTGCAGATGACGCTGTAGCTGCGGATGCCATAGATGAACTTAATGATCTTTATGATGTGGATAAGGTACGTCTTCTCCACACTCGTGATTTCCAATGCGGCTCTGGTCTGATGGTAACTTTCATATTCCAGATGTCTACTGATCTCAAGCGTCAAATCAAAACCATCCGTGATGGATATATTTCCACCATAATGCGCCATCTGGAGGCTGCATCAAATGCCTCCGAGGGGACGAAGAACGTTGCCATCATCAAGCGCTGCCTCACTCTCCTAACGGTACTGCATATCTCTAACGTGGCAGACTTGAATAGAAATCTCATCTTAGTATGGATTTACCACTAGACTTTCCTCGAAGACCTGGAAAAGCAACAGACAGCGAAGACAGCGGATCCTCATACGACTGGAGAGTCTATTGCACTGTATTTCTATGCCCTTCAGAACGAAACCCGCTTCCTTTTGGAAGTGCATAATACGATCACTCTTGGTGCCCTCAAGCTCAAGGCAGCTGAGCGACTGAACCGGTGCGTCTCCTCTTTCCCAATTTGCTACACTTTCAAAAATTAACACATAGGCGGTTCTAGGCCAGTGAGTCGTGTCGTATTCCATTTGAATACGTATTCAGCCTCAGTTTACGATGAAGATCGGAATCAAACGCAGGATAAGCTCAGGCTTTATGAGCTTGGTCTTATGGACAATCATGTCATCTACTTTGACCTGGTACGGAGTGATGCCCTCCAGAGCTCTTCAGTTGCTGACTTGCGTGATGTGCAGATGAGAGAGTATGGCGACTATGGAGACGATGATGTTGAGGAAGAGGTGAATAAGGACGATACTGAGGGCACAGCAACGGCTATTCCCGTGGAACAATCGATTCAGCATCCACCCAGCTACGTTTTGACTAACAATCAAACTTATTTTAAGCTTCTATTTAGCTTGCTCGCTCTTGATCAAGTAGCGCAACTGGTGATTCACTTCCGCCGTATTACTCATGAGATCTCCTCTGATAGCATATTCTTCACGTCAATAGGCTTGGGATCTGCTAGCTAGGCTGCCAACCAATACGGCTCTGGAGACCAGCATAGTGTCCTTCCACACTACCGGCCATGAGCCTAACTGGGCAGAGCTCATCGATTCAACGTCAGCATTTGCGCTTCTGTACTCACTGCGCATCGTCAAAGCTACACTTCAGCGTGAAAAAGAGACTGTAATTCGTGTCCTCGTTGTTTGTTTTCCTTTACATTCTAATTGTTAATTTGTTCATGCAGGGCAATTCATCATGGTTGCTTCAGCTCGTCGCACAAGGTGGGCTTCGATACCTGGCTGATATATTGTGCAGACCGGAGCAGCTACTCCGCGGTAATATGTCAAAGCATTGCCTCCTGGCCCTGCTACAGATAGTGGACAGCATTCTTGCATGTACGCACTGCTCAACTTATCTTGGATTGCCAGTTGTTGCTAATAAGTGTCACGCAATTGAACAGCGCCACAAGTACCCGCAAGCCAAATAGACTCCGCAATCGACTCGGAAAGGTTAGTCGAAGGTCTCCTCTCTGCCACTCGTAGCTCCGCAGTGGATACGCAAAATCAGCCAAGCGAGGTTGATGGTCAGGTGGTAAAGTGTATCTGTGCTCTTTTGGTCACATTCATTCGTCCTTCCAGCACCTACAGAGGTATGTTCGTTGTTATCTTGTCTTCTCCTCATGTTATTTTTTAACGTCTATCTCTTCAAGGTCGAGGCCTCCATCTGTTAGACAAGATGATTTCGACCAAGGAGTTCACAGAGCTACTTCACCTTTCGCTTCTTGACTCGGCGGAACCAGCCATCCGCATCGAAATTGCAGATCTCATCAATACGCTCTATTTGTACGTTTGGTTCTCAATTCCTCTGATGATTCATGAAATTGATGGTAGCCTTACTCAGGGCTGGCGGAGATGAGCAAAAGAAGTACTTCCTGATTACGCTATTCGACTTCTTGCCCAAGATTGCACCGCAATCTCGTCAATGCTCTGAGTTCTTCTGTGTCCTCTCTGAAGTTCTCAAGCATTATCGGGATCTTGAGCCCATAAGCGGGTACATCGGATTCATTTACTGTTGCAAAAGATATCGGAACTTATGTTCATGTCGTATAGTGAGCAAGCAAGTGTCACAGCCGAGGAAATGGAGTCATCACCCTCGTTAGTGGCACCATTTGTTAATACTCTTACTACGCTTGTCAAGGGCCATCCAATTGTGGAGAAGTCAGAGAGCTCGCAACCGGATCAGGTGTTGATAGGTATATCATTTCAGTCCATCCACACAGTACGCGGTAGCTGAGTCTTGTTGATGGCAGGCCTCCTGCAACTGTTCAAGGAGCTGAGCGAACGGCTTCCCCAAGCGATGAAACACAAGGCCGGTAGCTCGGACGGCCTCATCGAGGAGCTCTTCCATAAATGCTTATTTGAACTTCCCTCGGACACCTTTGGCGGACCACTTGCTCCGCCCAAGTGTAAGACTAAGGCAGCTCGCAATGCAGCCTTTGCTCTTCTCACTGAACTCATCCGAGGTTCGTGCTTTTTGACCGCCTGTGTTGGGACCTCAAGTTGTAATTTGTGTTCTTGATACAGGCTCTGCCGACAATCACGTACTCCTGTTGGACCTCGTGCGTAAGGCACATTTGAATGAAGCCAAAGAAGGGGAAATTACACCTCTGGGTCTAGAATGGAACCACTCGCCATCAGCTGGTGAGCGATCGGCATCAGGATATGTGGGCCTCAAGAATCTTGGCTGCACTTGCTATATGAACAGCCTTCTGCAACAGTTCTTCATGATGCCAGACTTCCGCAAAGGAATCCTCAGCGTAGACCTTCCTCCAGGTGAGTATTCATTATTTTGACACCCGGGATGAAATGCTCATGTCTGCCAACATGCAGATTATGACTATTCGCTCATTGGAACAAAAAAGAAGAAGACCGAGGAAGAACCCGAGCAAGAAGAGAAGGAGCAAGCGGAAGACATCTTACCTGGCTGGGAGGATGACGTGGAGGAAATCTACGATGATGAAGTGGTCATCAAAAAGTTTACCGCCAAACAAAAAGAAGAGGGCAAGAAGAAGGAACCCGTGGTCATTGGCTCAGATGACATACTCGTGGAGTTACAGGTCATGTTTGGCTTTCTGCAGGAAAGCCTTAGGCAATTCTACAACACTAGAGGTTTCTGCTTTGCCACTAAGGTACTCCTCATCCTCATTTGTCAGTTCGTGTTTGATGCCACTTACCCTTATTTCTGGCACCTAGGACTATGAGGGGCAACCAGTCGACATAAGTGTACAGATGGACGTGGACGAATTCTTCAATATGATCTGCGACAGGCTCGAGAGTAAGCTCAAGGGCAGACCGCAGGAGAAGCTGCTGAGGAATATCTGGTGCGGCAAGATGAGCTCGCAGCTCATTTGTCGTGGCTGCCCACATCGATCGGAGAGGGACGAGCAGTTCTACACAATTAGTTTAGATATCCAAAATAAGAAAGATATTCTCGAGGTACGCAAATCCACAGGCTACTAATGCATTCTTGTGCTCTCTACTCAAGCTTGTGCTTGACTCCATTTAAGGCCCTTCAACTGTATGTGCGGGGCGATATGCTTGAAGGCGACAATGCCTACTTCTGTGAGGCATGTAAGAAGCATGTTGATACTTTAAAGCGATCTTGCATCAAGGTAACGTGATGTGCTAGCTTGCACTCAATGATCCCGCTGATCGAATGGTGTTCATTCTGTGAAGGAATTACCGAATACCCTTATCCTGCACCTCAAGCGTTTCGAGTTTGACTTTGATACTATGCGAAAGGTCAAGCTAAATGACTACTGCGAGTTCCCGGAGATTCTCAACATGCTTCCCTACACTCGTGAAGGACTCGCCTTACAGGAGAGCCAAGAAGCCGATGGCGAGGCTGCGGAGCCTGCGGTTACGGATCCCGACGAAACGCAAGCAGCAAGCAAGAAGGCTGAAGTGCCACAGTTGAAACCACTAGAATATTATGAGTATGAACTCGTGGGCATTCTCGTTCATCGTGGAGTTGCCGACAGTGGTCACTACTATTCATTTATCAAGGTATGCTGTTCCGTGAGATTCCATATTAGTCTCGCCGCTTAATACCCCGCCCTACAGGAACGTTCTGGTGAGGGAAGATGGCTCGAATTCAATGACAAGTTAGTTTCTGATTTCTCAGCCAAGGTACCCGATCTGCGCCTCCTTATGAAAGATAAGCAATTAACGGATCTCCCCAACGAACAGGACATTCCGGCTGAGTGTTTCGGAGGCGAGGAGACCGTGATGTCGTATGACACTTTCACCCGCACGAAGGTTCCCAAGAGGGTAGAAAAGACACGAAGCGCCTACATGCTTATATACCAGCGAAAGGTACCTCAGCCAGTTGACGACGACGAGGCCTCGCAAAGCGTGCAGCCATCGCAGCAGGAACAAGACAAGGGCAGTAGTAAGTTGCTCGAGTATGTGTGGAAGGACAATATGCGCTTCCTTCACGAGAAGAAGCTGTTCGATCCGTCCTACTTTAACTTTTTGTGGCAGCTTATCGAGCTCAACTCAGATTCGACTCAGCCAGGTATTGCCTCCCCAGTCATCTGTGCCGAGGTAGCACTCTCACCATTATTCATTTTCTCTGTAGAGCTTTCCCTGCGCACGATTCAACTGGCGACGTTCTTCTTCCTTGAGGTTATCTCTCACGCCAAGGACAGGGAAATACTTCCCCGCTTTGCCGAGCGTCTACGTAAGCGATTCAAGGAGAGCAACGAAGCGTGTAGGTGGCTCGCAGCACTCCTGATAAATAACAAGCAACTCATTAGTCAGTTCCTTCTTGATGCGCCGGTCGAAGAGGTACCTCTCCTGGTGTTTATTGTAGGTGATAAGGCTGACCACATGGGCAAACTGCTTAGATTCGGTCCTCATTTGCCGAGCTTCTAGTTGCAGTGGTCGAGACGCTTCTACGGGAGCCAATTGAGCAGCGAGCACTCAATCAATCGGTAACTAGATTTCTTCTTGCTGGTGCAGTCATTTGTTCATTCTGCAACCCTCGTCCTGTAGGAGTACGAGAGCATCGAAGCGTGCAGTGAGAGGAGCCCGTTGGCTCGCACCTTGCTCGATCGCATATACTTCCTTGTACGCAAAGACTCTCCAATTAATCATCAACAAACCTAATCCAGCCGTCTTGGCACTCAGCTTCCGGAAGTTCCTCGTTACTGGCGCCAGTTCAAGGAGTACTTTGCCTTCTTCCTCGAGTTGGCCAGTACCGGTATACCGGCGGTACGTACAGGCGTGGAGAGTGATGATTCCGTTCGTAACCTATCTCTACCGTCTACAGAAACGATATCTGATGGATAAAAACCTTGTGGGTCAATTCCTTCATCTTTATCTCGGCCCTGATTCGCCCAATGTCAGAGTACGCCTATTACGTCCATTGTGATGCATCATAATGCAGCTCTCACACCGCTTACAACAGGAGCAAATTACACATAAGATGGGTAATCGGTGGCAAGACCCAGATTTCTCTACGCTCATATCATGCGTGTCGCTGCTTACCCGAAGTAGCGAGCTCCCGCGGGATGAGAACAAGCCCGCCAAGACATCCGACGAATCGGCGGGAGACGACGAAAGTTCTGGTGAGGCCGAGAAAGAGGGAAGCCCAGCGCCTGACGAGGAGCTGGCTTCAGAGGATCAAGCTTCCCCTCAACCAAAGCTCTATCCTCCCACTCAAGAAGAAGGTAAGCGTTCAGTTCTTTTTCTGCGTCAATATTGCCTGAGGAGCTGATTTGCTCTTCCAGGCGAGGCACTGGTAATGGCAGGTTGGGACCTGTCGTTCCTCCTGCACGAGGCCTTTGTCAAGAAGTTGTTAAAGGACCATAATAAGTATGTTGCCGCTGAAGCAGGCATTCTTCTCAGCCATCTCATTTGGGAGAATTACAGTACGTCTCTCCTTAAAATTGATGATCTCTCAATTATTGGCTGATCTTGCATTACCTGATGCAGCCAATACGGAGCTGGTGATGCAAGTTCTTCGAGATGCCATCTCGCGTGCTTCCTATGATGTGCTTAAGCCGCTTCTTGTGGTGTTTGAGCGTTTGTTGGCAGTGGAGGATTCCTACACCACCATCCGCATTCACAATAACATGAAGGACATGTTGGATATCTTCGAGGACAAGAAGAAACTTCCCAAGAGTACAGAAATCAACATCAAGTTCCTTGTACGTTACTCGCGTACTCCGCTAAGAAGATGGCCAATGTGCTAATCTAGCTGATCACCAGATCCACAAACTCTACGAGAAGAACGTTGGAGTGCGCAATTATTTGAACGACCTCCACCTGCGCACGGCGGGCACCTCCTACCAACCGCTGGCCTGGATCGAGCACTGGCTCGACACACATCATCACGACATAAATGGTAGACCGGCCTCTCTCAAGCATATATGCTGCAGTTGATGCTCAAATGATCATGTTTCTGCAGACCCGGGTTGGTTGCTGCTTCCCCTTCCATCCGACGATCCCTACACAGCGGAGACGGAGGAAGACGACACCGACAAGGACGATCAACCGCCTCCGTTAGACTATGCCTACCCCCGCAACTCCAGCAGCTATCATGACTACTCCGCCGGAGGATCGTCCTCCGCGGTCCGCGACTTCCACGATCATCTGTTGTGAATGCACGCTGTATCCCATAGAACGTAGTCAACTAAACTAATCGTTCGTTTTTCAGAAGGAATCTTACAGCCTCATCTCCGCACTTCATCTTCTTCGGTAATCTTCCCAGAGAGGCACGGCGAAGCGCGCCGGTACGCGCCGCACCGCGGTGCTCCGGTGTCCGCGGAAGGAGATCGATCGCGGAAGGTTCTTCTCTTTGATCAAGATGACCGTCATGTTCCAGGTGCGTCTTTGGTGTGGTGCGGTCCGGCGGACGTACCCTTTAGGTAAATTACTAAATACGGCGACCGAGGAGCTCATAGCCGAACCGACCGAGACACAACCGAAAGCACACTCCTACACCACACCAGCCTCACGCACACATCCCTTCCGCCTTCGATAGATCTGCACTCTATCCACTACCAAAATGAACTCGCTTCGTCGCAGCTACAATGAGAATGTACGTCTGCTATTCCTTGTGCACGTACAATGAAACTAAGCTTTCCCTTTCCACGAACCCAACAGACCAAGGCCGTGTGGCTCACCCTCTTCCCTGTCGTTGGTAAGTCTAGAGTGAACCTCTTCTGTTCTTGCCTTCTTCACCAACTTACTCTTCCCTTCCATCTTCTTCAATCCCAGCTGGTGGTTGTGCGTGGGCCGGTTACATCGGTTTCCGCACCTTCAGGAAGCACAACGACGTTGTGTACGCCTCCCTCTTTCCCTTCTTCTATCCCTACAAGCCCTTACAACTTCTGGGAGAGTTGCTTGTGTTCAACCTTCTTCTTTCGTCTGGTGGTCTGGTGGTGACGAGACATTGGAAATCTCAAAGTTTAATTATTACTTTAATTGAAAAAGGAAAGTTTCCTAATCCGCGTTGATCTCCTCTCTTCGCAGTGTGAAGGCCAAGGGAGCGGAGCCCTACCTGCAGGCCGACAGCCCCAAGCTCATGAGCAGAAAGAGTGCCATGAGCAGCTTCGATAAATGGAGGAACGAGATGGGCGGCGAGCCTGTGCGCAAGTAAGCGGCACAGACTTGGCGATGAGCATCACCCACCCACCGATCGGGGAAGCTACAAGGCCATGTGACGCGCTTACTTCTTGCTTGTGTGGTCTGCTTCTCCACTGTATATGTAAGCAGGTTTCATATCCCGCAGCTCCAGCAGCGTGTGCAACGACACGACCTGCAATCTTGGAGATGAAAGCTGAATAGAATTCCTATTGCATAGTATATGCTGCTATCCATTGACTCAAGTAGGTGCAAAGCTATGTTTGTGTATTTGTTTTAGATGTTTCATATATTAAGTGCAGGCAGTGCAGTGTGGATTGCAGTTATCAGGGGAATATGAAGTTGAGCTGCAGCGCGGCCAAGGTGTTGCAACAACAACACCCGTTCGCCTGTTGCCTTCCATTCCTTAACCAGATCTCCAGGTACTCAAAAGGAAGCATCACAAGCTGATTAGGTAAGTTTCCTGTTATGGTAAGATGCCTCTTAAGCTCAAAGAAAAAACGGAACTGAAAGAATAGAAAAAGAGGTAGAAAAACCCTCCTGGATCCATCTTCCGAACTCAGCTTCGAACTCATCTTCCTTCTCACACCGAGTCATCACCTCACGTCGTTGGATTCCTAAGAATATTTCCTGTTGAGGGGGAGAAGGAGAAAGAGGGGATTTTACTTCATCATACCACCCCAAGCTGGGGAAGGAGAGGGAGAGAAAGGTTCGACAAGATGCAGGTCTCTATGAGTTCGTCTATCTTCTTCGTCTTGATTGGGATACTCTTCTGCTTTTGTTCCGTTCACGCCGAGACACATTGTACGCACTTCCTGGTTGTGAAGATGGATAAGATGAGGGGGACGATGAAGATGGGGGGCAATGGGCAGAAAAGGAAGATGGACCTGACGTGGTGCATGGTACCCAGGGCTGGACTTTCGGCAAGAGAATGGGACGATGTGGGCCATCAAGCTGCCGCCAGAGTTGGCCGTCGCCAAGAATCCCATGGCAAAGCTGAACGCCATCGCCCACCAGCACGGAGTACGTCCCTCTGCTTCTTCCCTCTCTTCACACACTCACCTCTCACCCTCATCCACAGTGCCGTGTGATCGGTAGAGTGGGCAACTTGAAGGAGTACTACCTTCTCGAACACGACCCGACTCATCGCGTGCAACGAAGAGTTGAGGAGGTAACTCTCAGTGTCCCACTCTGCTGCCTTGTATGGTGAGGCTGAACCAATGGTTACTCTAGGTGGACCATTCTCTGAAGAAGCACCCAGACATCGAGTGGTCTGAGATGCAGACCCCTCGCTACCATCAGAAGAGGATTCAGATCTCAGGTTGATCTCGATTCCACAGCTCCATTTCCTTCCGAAGAAACTGACCCTAAGGATATAACTCCTACACAGACCCGCTCTACAATGACCAGTGGCACCTGCACAACAGCCATGGGGTGGACCTCAACGTCATCCCGGCTTGGGAGCGAGGCCTGTCGGGTCAGGGAGTGGGCATCACTGTGGCCGACGACGGCCTCGAATGGCGACACAAGGACTTTGCGCAGTGCTATGTGGCCGCGGCCTCCCATGATTGGAACGGACGCGATGACGACCCTTCTCCTGCCGCCTACGACGACACCCACGGCACACGTACCTTGCTCCTCTCTTGCCACATGAGCTGTTTGATGCGGTCCTCCTTACCCTACCTCCTCAGCATGCGGAGGTCTGGCTTATGCTGGGAAAGACGATCGTACCTGCGGCGTCGGAATCGCTTGGGGGTGCCGCACCACTCGATACAATGCATTTCTTTCTGGGTTCTAATAGGAGTTATACAGAGCCAAGTGTTCAGGACAAAGACTGATCTCTGGATCTACCACGGATTCTCTGGTTTCTTTTTCTCCCCAACTTCTCCCCTCAAGTTCACCCTCGCGACCACTCACTCCCGTTTCACTATTGCATTGGATAGGAAGCAACTGGACTGACCTACAAACTGGACCTGAATCATGTGTGGTCCGCCTCTTGGGGTACCTTCTGCCCCCTCCCTTCTGTAAACGATTAATTTATCTGAGAATGGTTGCATTCGCGATAGGTCCGAACGACGATGGTCAGCGAAAGGAAGGTATGGGTCCGGTGCTTCGAGCAGCGATCAAGAATGCTATTGAGAGGGGACGTGACGGTAAGTAGGACTTCGGTTTGGCTTCACGCAAGCTCCGGCGAGGCAAGAGCTGACCGTTCCCGTGCCTATTGTTCTCCATCACAATAGGCAAAGGCACCATCTATGTGTGGGCAGGAGGAAACGGAGGAGCCAAAGATAACGTCAACTTTGACGGCGTACCATTCTCCCATTCGTTTCATGCTTTCCCTCGATCTTTCTTTTAACTCCTATCTTATCTTGATTGCAGTACGCCAACAGCATTTACACCATCGCCATTGGTTCGGTGGATAGCGGAGGCATTAAGGCCTACTACAGCGAGGAGGTAAGCTTCATTTCCGATGCATAACACATGCACGAGTAACAGTGGTCTGTGTGTGTGTTTCCACAGGGTGCAGCTCTGGTGGTGAGTTCCACCTCTTCCCCTCCCTCTGTTGTCTCTACGGCTATTCACGGTGGCTGCCACACTCACTTCGGCGGCACCTCTGCCTCGGCGCCCATGATCGCAGGCGGTATTGGCCTCATGCTAGAGGCCAACCCGAACCTCACTTGGCGAGTACGCGCAGCTCTTGCTTCGACCTCAGGTCAGGTCAAACTCAAACTCAACCCCGAATGCTTGTGTAGGATGTGCAGGACATCCTGGTAAGGACAGCAAGACAGAACGACCCTCGTGATAGCGATTGGGTCATCAACGGAGCCGGCCTGCACGTGAACCACAAGGTACAAAGAATCCTCTTCACATGTGACCAGTTTCTCACGAATGGATCTATTTGCAGTACGGCTTTGGACTTGCCGACATCAGTGAGGCCACGCGCATGGCGGCGGACCCGAACCGTTCTCTCCTTCCTGCAGCCATCACTCCGGTGCAGTACATGGAGTGGTCATCAACTCTTCCTATGGTACTCCTTGAACTCCCTTGAGCTCCCTGTGCAAAGTTTTAATCTCCTTACTCCTATTAGAATATACCGGACAACGACAAGAACGGAATTAGCACATCCACCACCGTCAGTGACTCCTTCATCGTGGAGGTACAGTCCTCCACCATTCTCAGGTGGTGTATGACACCAATGTGACCATCTATTCTTTTCCTATTGTGTTATTCTTCAGCATGTGGAACTGCACGTGGTTATCCGACACTCACGAATAGGCGGTACGACTATCCATTTGACCTTAACTCTCTCGTTGACAGCGAACCCTTCATGCAAGAGCTGTGTGCTTGACGTCCACTTCTTTATCTCTGCTCAGATCTGCGCATCCGATTGAAGTCGCCGATGGGGACATTCAGCTTGATGGCTTCACCACACGGAGACAGGAACAGTCGCTACGACTGGACCTTCACGTCCATGCGTCACTGGGGCGAACAGTCCCAGGGCGTGTGGCAAGTTTTCGTCTCGGACGAAGTGAACTCCAACAACGGTACCTCCCAGCAGCTTCGCTCAGTACCAGCCCGGTGTCACTTCCCTTGACTCACTTTCTCTTCTCTTTAGGGGCGCTGAGCGGGCTCGTTCTCACCTTGCACGGCCACGGCAGCCGATAAACAGAGTATCGCTCTGCGTAACATCTTTGGCCGCCATCGGAGTCAAACCTTGATAGCAAGGAAGGAAGAGAAAGGAAGGAGGACTGGTGGACTTACTTTGTAAGGAACGAAACTGTTTATTGATTTTCTTTGTGGTAAACCTTCGTCTTGCTTTCGTCCGCTATAGCTCCGTCTAGGGGAGAAGCGGGAAGCCTCCTGATCTACGAGTAGTTCTGGGGGAAGAAAAACAACGTAGAGGTGTGAGTCATCAACATGGTGGTTGAGGTCTGGTGACGTACATTGCCACACTTGCCGCACGCGGCCGAGTTGCCGGACTTGACGGGGGTACCATCAGCCAGGTTCCTGGCGCACTGCTTGCACATGGCAGTTCCTGTGGACATGTGACGTTCGTCCTGTAAGATTGGGGTCTGGTGAAGCTGTCTATATATCAGCTGGCCGTACCGCAGGACTTGCACTTCCTCACGTCAGAGCTGAAACAACCAGAAGACCACTTGCACATG
>CDEZ01020925.1:0-23890 GCA_000826365.1 Acanthamoeba royreba
AGAAGGGTCTTGAAAGCGTTCTTACGCCATACGTTGGATACATTTTGAATGCAGAGTTGATTGAACTGTGATGAAGTGGTTAGATTTTGTTTGTCCTGCGATGAAAAAGTAAAAGAGGAAAGTACCTGAATTCTCTCTGAGCGCATACTGTTAATGACCAACCATGCGGCAACATCAACGAGAACTTTCGCATCCTCACCAACTCCTATTGGGCAGTTTGAAAAAGAGATTGAGCAAAGTTACACCTCGTCTACAAAACCAGGAATAGGTACCCGAAGGTGGCATGCGAGCTTGCTTGAGCTCACGAGCCATAAGACGTTCGATCTCAGGGATGATGTAAAGGTGGATCGTCTGTCCCTTACCGATGCCACGCATACGGAAAGCGCCTAACAAGACAGGTAAGCATGCATCTAGGATTCATCGGGAGAGGGAGTTGACCTTGGGCATAGTCACGGAAAGTCATATCCTTGCCGAGCGTAAGCACAGCACAGGCGTTGAGCACGTGCTTGATATCCATACCCGTGGTATGCACTTGATCATAGAATGCGAAACGCTTCTTCTCGCTTATACCACACTGGGCCAGCTTAAGCACACGGCCAGTAGCTCGAACGAGGATCATCTTTCGATCAAACTCATCCAAGAACACAACACCCTCGAAGTTCTTAAGGCCATTGGCCAAGAGATATTGGGCCACCTGCGCAAGCACAGACAAATGAGCGGACGAACAACAAACCCAAAGGGATTTAGGTACCTGGAAGTTGGTCATTCCGGTGATGAGAGCACCAGTATCGATAAGGGCATGGTAAGGCGGATCGGCGTTGGCGATCTTGTTGAGAAGGGACTTCACCGACCAACCTTCCTCAACTACTTCGTGACTGACGATATCGGGATTGGTCAAGTAGTTGATCATCAAGCCATCAGAACCTTAAATGTGAAATCGAAAAAAATGATCAGAAAGGCATTAAATTTTCGAACAACAAAGCTACCAACCTTTTTCGTAGCCACAGAGGCCGAGCTCAATGGGCATCAGATCGGAAGGAGTGCCAGAGAAACCGATTCGGCGACCGAATAGCATCTCACCACCCAGAGCTTGACCAGACTCGCTCAGTTTCACGATCTAACAAGGCAGAAATGATCAACGGAAGTACGATGACTACTTCAAACAAGGAGTAGTATACCTGATGTCTCATGTAGGTGGGGAAGATAAACTCATTGAGATACCAATGGATAAGATCAGGCAACTTGAACAATAGAGAATGAAGCTTCTGCATCTGCTCTTCGTTTGATCTCTTCAGCAACCGCAAAGGTACCACCTCGACAGTTTCATCTTCTTCGGTTTCCACATCCTGATGAGAAAGGCGCGTGTCATCATTACTTGGAACACAAAACTCCAGTAGATATCGCATACCATTTTGTCCTTGCCCTTGGCGAGGTTCTGGAAGTTAAGCGAACCACGGACTTTGCCACCCGCCATCTTGACCCACTGGGCATAACGGATAGAAGACTTGCGCTCGCTGTAGGGTCCTACCTCAAGGGTAAGCGTGGAGCGCAGGTTGGCAATGATGTCGTTGAAATCTGACCACCGAAGGCCTTCGTAACGGTAACCCAAGATAGTGAGGCCCACAATAACGTCTGGGTGCGCAAACCTACCGTCCCCGAAGATTAGCAAGACCACAAAAGAAAAGAATGCGTGGATTCATACTCGGAGGACTGCGAGGGCACATCCTTGCCTACGAAGGGAACAGCGAGCTTGGCCCTCGTTCGAGGCATATTAGGATCTATGGCAATAGCCCGATCAAAGTCGGCTTTGCTCAGCAGACCGAACGATACACGGTCGATCTGGGGCGATGTCAGTTAAGGAGCAAGAATGGCAACGAGGAGAATGGTGCACCTTTTGGAGAACATGCGGTAGGAAGGACTTGAGCCAATCGCGCGTGAGATTGAGCATCTTCTTGTTCTTGGGGGACAGGTGGTTGTTTACGTAGTCCACCAGCGCTTTCTCGTAATTGGAACGATCCTCCTCGAGAATGTACCTCACGATTTGGTCGTCTGTCAAGCCAGTCAAGTTCTGGGATTCGAGCCATAGGAGGGCCCACTGCGCGACGATAGGCTTCATGTGTTTGTGGTAGAAGTCAGGGTTGAGAAGCACGATATGAGGGGAACGCTGCAAGGCGCGTTGCTTGTAGCCCTCAGACACCACTTCCTTGAGCTTTTCCAGCACGTCGATGGCTCGATTGCTCTCCTTGAATCCGACTGAGAGAGAGCCACCGTCGGCATAAAAGATAGCATCGAGAAGGTGGATAGGCAGCTTCCACCGAAGAGGAGCAAAGTCGAGATCGAGCTTTGGACCTATCGGGAAGTTAAGTTCACTCTTGAGCGGATGCAGAATGAGATCGACTTCGTCCATGATAAGTACGCCCGAACGGAAGAGATTGAGGATGCGAGCCAATTCCCGGGAATCGGCCTCCATCTGTGGGTGTCTTGGGCCAGACTCGTCCTCAATAAGGTGCAGCATCTCAAGGAACTTGAGCATAATCGATTTTATCGAGGTAGGCGTGCTGGATAGCAATGTGTCTCGTTAGCGCAGCCATCACTGAAGCAAGAAAGGCAAATGTACCTGATAACGACGCCATTGGTGCGTATAGCGTTAGTCAACTTATTGTAAAGTGAACGGTCCACCCTGGAGGCACGGTCGCAGTGAAGAGTGTAGATGCGCTTATGCATGATCGACGAGAAGGTACTCCTCATCACGCTGCGAGAGAACTCAAGTAAAGCAGGCGGTACTACTTGGCACACCAGGGACTTGTTGTCACCGAGCATAAGAGCAAGCAGCGGACCGACGACAGTGGTCTTGCCTTGACCCATGATCATCTGCTTGACCATGGACTTGCCCTGGTTCATGCTGTCCATGAACTCGCGCACCATAATGACCTGTCGCTCACGCAGCAGAATATTCCAGGTGAACTCGAAGACCAGGAAGCGTGGGTCGTAGACCAGCGAATCTCCCTCGGTGTCAATATAGTAACGCCTGGTGGTGAGATTCTGGGCTAATGATTCGCTCTGTTGAGCAGATACGATGGGTCAGCAGGGTCATTCCCACGAAAGCAAGGGCAACGGCAGTACCTTCTGAATAAGTCCGGCAATAAGCGCGGGGTTAGGTTCGCTAGTGGCCATCTGATTTTGGGTGACGTGCAGAAGACCCAGCAAACCGCGAGCATCGGAGAGACATCTGTTGATCTGACCTATGCGATTCGCATGGAGGATAGCCGCGGCGATAACGTCAAACACATGTTCCCTCTTGTCGTTATCGAAGTAGGGGTTAAGTTTTTGCAAGTCCCACTCACTCTTTGACGAGAGCAGCGAGCCAACCAGGTAGTCGAGCCCTAATGGCCATGCTGAGTTAGATTGCGAAGCTTTCTACAACGCTTGAAAAAGCAACGTACAGATATGAGTCTCTTGTCCGCAGTAGCGCTGGAGAACAAAGCGATACTTAGCAATGGTCTCCGGTGACATTTCTTGTTCCTTGCCCTCGATTTCCATGTTATCTCCCTGTGCACCGAATTTAATGACAAAGCGGCTTGTCGCAGGGTAATAGGAGGAGGTACCGCTGACTTAGAAGTTGATAGTGGCACCTCATTAGCGTGAGCCACGACATACGGGATGGCATTGTTGACGTAGTCAGAATCCTGATCTCTCAACTTTTGCAATTCGCCTATCAGGCCCTCAACGTGATTTACAAGATCATCAAGAGTAGACTTCGAGTCTCCACTACATAGCCGAAAGAGAGGGTAAGATGCAAGCTTAGCACCATTTAGTCAGTTAAATAGATGGCATACCGAGCGTAAGCTTCAATGTCCTGGTCAAGGAGACTCTTGTACTTGGCCACCTTTCCGTGGTTCTGAATATCGGCATAATGCTTCATCTCTGCCTGAAGTCGATCCATCATGAAACCGGCCACTGCGGAGTGAGCCTGCGGGTGCTGCGATACGTCGAAGGGAAGCTGGCTCGAAACGGGTGACTGCTTCAGCTGATCCCTATTAAAGAACGATACGTGGTTCTCCAAACCGAGTGATACGAGAGGTGCTCCAGCGAAGGCTGACCGCGTAGCCTCGTCCAGAGTCAGCCTGGAATCCGTGAGGCCATTTTCCTTGCCCACGGTGCGCAGCCGTCTGCAAGATGCCAGAGGTTAAAATCGGAGCACATGTTCGGAAGTAATTCGATAGAACCGTACCGCTTGGTGCACATGAAATCGGAAAGCACAGGCAGCACCCACGACCGCTCGGTCTCCTGAGTAACTGGAGCTGTCAAGTTCGGTGGCGGCAGCTTCGGCCAGGTCTCGGGAGGTAGGTTCATATTCTCCACTAATATTGAATAAGGTCAGTGAGTCGGCTGCAATAAGACATTCCTGGAGGTAAAATGACTCATACCTTCCATCATGAGCATTGGCACCAACATGGAGAACAGCTCGTCAATTGGTGAGACTGATTCATTCTCGTCCACCCAGCCATTGATACGCTCATTCTTCATCTGCCGCTTATCCACGAACTAATGCGCGAAGAATCGTAAGAACAAGCTCAAAACAGTCGGAGAAATATTGCAGTAAACTTGGTTTGTGCATACCTTTGGCAGTCTTTGACAAAGCTCGGGATTGTGCGAGAGGATGTTAAGAATCGAGGGCAGCAGACCACGATCGTTCTTGTCCGTCATTAGCTGCAGCACCAGTGTAGCAAACGAATGCGAGTCGTCGTTCGACAAGATCTTGACCTTGTTGCTTCCGGTAAAGAGAGTGTAGAGGAAGAGGAAACCCAACTTCAATTCGCTGCCCATCATGGTCTCAGTTCCAGGCCTACTCATCATTAGGATGTATTAGAATGATGCATCCAGTCCAAGGGAGACAAGGCACCGTATACCAGTATTGATGAGCCACATCAAGGGCCATGAAACCAGATAGAAGCTTAGATGCGGCATAGTCCACTGACAAGCTCTGCCAATCCTTGGCTGATGCACCAAGAGCAGATAGGTCGTTGTGATAAGGCCAGGCGGAATCGACCGTGCGCGGCACCAAGAACAGTTGAACAGTCTGTGGTAGTCGATCAAGTGAGGTGATAGACATGAGCTGATGATACTGAAAAAATGCGGCATTTAAGGATAAGGGAACGGTACGCTCAGTCCGGCATCCAGAGCGCGCAAGTAGTGCATGCGATTCTTGACTAACGTGATGTCGTACTCAGTGTACTTGCGTGGATCAAATCGAGGATCGCTGATATCGGTGATACACTGCTCTTCGAGTAGCTGCGATTCTTCATGATGCGGGATGTGGCAAGTGACAGCAACATGCTTAACCTTAACAACGTAAGCCGCGAACTCGTTGGTAATGTCCCAAGGCACTTTCACGGGGCTATCCACCGTCACTGACGATATCTTAATGCGCGACGCGTGTGCATTGGGATGACGGTCGACGTTGGCCTCGCCAAGCGTTTGGAAGATAATATTCTCCTCGGTGGAGAAGGCCGTGTCCGTACCAATGGCGCTGACGAGCTTGAATACTTCGTCATAGTCTGGAATAATAGCCGTTAGCAGTGACCAACTTGGTGTCTTAGCTTAAGGCCATACCTCGATGGAGGAAGCGAAGAAGCAAGAGGTAGAGAGCCGAAGCAAGAGTGGGCGTGAACATGAACGAGAGCGAGACATGGACAGGATAAAGGTAATACTTGGTATCGAGAGCCTCATGCCAGTCTTTGTCAGTTCGGTCCAACACCAATTCTGTAGAGAATGGCGCGCTCCCAATAAAGGGGCGAACAGGATGAATTGAAGGCACTAGGACCAAGATTTCCTACCGAATGAATGTGCTGATGAGTTTTCAGGTCTCAAGAACCACTGTGAAGCTGGCGTACGTTGTTGGGATCCGAGAGAAGAACTGAATGTGGAATGCCTCGAATAAGCCGAGTCGTAAGCTCGCTTCGCGCATTGGTCACAAATAGATTCACGTGATCTACGCTGTAAAGCCTTGTGACGCCATCGCTATCAGTGCGAGCATGGAAGGCCATCTTGAGGCGAGGTAATTCGACAAGGTCAATGTTGAAGGGCTTGGTGAGGTCCTTTTGCTTGGTCCAGGCCAGCACGTATGACAGCTTGTCGAGTCTTGTAATCAATTGAGCGAGGCTATGTAACTTCGAGCCTATGGTAAAGGAGATTAAGCTACGCTCATAGACACTCTAAGAGCTTTGTTGAGTTACCCTTCGGTGCATGCAGAAGATCGACCAACAAAAGTTCTTCCTCATCGATATTCTTTCTCTTCTTCTCGGTGTGGATCTTTGATCTGCGGAGATTCTTCCTGTCCTCCTCTTTCTTTTCTGGCGTTTCCTTGGTCTCCTAATGACAAGAGTCAAGACGCGCTCAATTGGTTTGCTAAAGGCAAAGCAGGTACCTGCTTCTTGATCTGGGGAATTCGGGTAATGCGAGCGCATACACCAGGTTGTTGCGTGCAGTCAACCTTCGGGACACGGATCAACTCAACATAGATGATATTTTGACTATTGTCAAGCGGGTAGCCCCTCAGATTGTCACTCTGTATACTGAAGATTAGTAGCTGACAGGAGAATCCTAAGACGAGCACGTACCTTATCTTGCCAGAAGAGATACGTGTCCAGCAGTGCAGACGGCACGATACCATAGAGAAGACGCGCGGGGATGAATTGCTCGTCCGTGCCAGAGATATTGGCTGGGTGGACCTTGTCTCGAATGATGACCACAGACGTCGGATCAGGATATTCAGCGTAGGGGTGACCGGCTCCGTGCCTCTCCCACTTGGGCCAGGGATACTGACGGTCCTTAGTTGATGGTTGCATGTCACGCAATGAGTAGTGGACATCGGTTGTGTATTCCAGTGATCGGTAGAAACGGCGGCCGTGGGACATGACGTTGTAGATCTGGACTGTCTTGAGAGTCTTGAAGACGAAGATTTCCTTCCACGTACCACCCTTTTTGGGGTGAATGCCCACCATGTAAGCCACATCCGCATCAGCCGGCAATGGATCTTCTGGCAGGCAAATCTATCCCCGATGAAAAAGTTAAGCAACGGCGTTGTCACAACTTTGAGAACAGGGCTGGTGTGTGCTGACCTGAAGAGGGAACGGCTGAGTGAGGTACGTGAGACGGACAGGCTCAAAGATGGGCACTATCCACTGTTCGGTGTCTTCCAGCTCGCCAGGAACGTAATCTCTGTCCAGAATCTGCACGTCCATGCGTGGATCGGGCGTACGCCAGAACTGAAGGTCATGGTCACGGCCAATAAGGCGGACCCATTCCCTGTTCTCTGCCGTTTCGATAGTGGCAGCCTGCATACTGTTCGAGCCGAAAATGAGCAGCACATCAGGTCTGCCGGCGATAGACTTGTCGAGCGCCTTTAAGTGCGATGACTTGAGCGTGAGCTGGATGGTCTGCATGTCAATTTCGACACCGAGCTCGATGTCGTCGCTTACAATCGCAATGGGACCATCCTCTGTAACATATGATCGCGTGTACGGTCAGTACTCGATGATGATGATGACTTAATAAATGACAGATTAAGAACCTCGCTGAGTGATAATCCTTCGACGAATGGAAGCCCTTTCGCTCTCACCGCCGATGTTGTCATCGGTGGTGTGAGAATTTGGATGCTTTCTCTTTCCCTTCCTTCCCACACTTACTCCAGCGGAGGCAACGCTTTGCCCTTCCTCTTCCATGTGATCGAGGGATGAGGCTTGGTTCTCACTGACCTCACTCGGAGGCAGGTGCAGAATTTCTTCTCTCGTGGAGCACTCTAGATGGATAGCACGAGAAAGAACGAGTGTGAATGCTCAGTCCTTTCTGCCTCATCCCTCTCATGTTTACTCAACGTGTTGATTTGTCGGGTATCAGATACTCAATCTGGGGAACAGCTGATACTCGACTGTAATAATTGTTTGACGGAGATGATAAACGAGTGCGGAGATTGAGGGAGTATGGGCGTAGGACTTCCGCGTACCTTGATAGTCGGCTTGATTTGCTGAAGAGACAACGGTAAAGCGGCCAACCGAACGCTGACCCTCGATGAAGGCCCATTTACGGACAAAGTGCGAACGTGATTCCGCTTTTTCATGCTGCTTGCGAATGCCAGTTCCGGCGGACACGCGTATAGCGCTCTCCATAACCTCGTTGAGGTTTTTCTGTCCATTATTTCTGATCCAGGTGATAAGTTTGCGGCGAACCACCTGAAGAATCAAAGCACTTAGTGCACACATTCAAAGACAAAAAGGATTTTGTTGGTACCTGCAAGAGCTCAAATATTTCCGTTTCGGGGACGGGGAGGAGTTTCATGTTCCATGTGTGTCGCGTTGTCAGGAAGATGAATCCGCAGAGCAGGGTGCTCGCGATGTCCTCGTCTAGCTCGTCGATGTGCATATTGCGGTAAAGGAGTAGGAGATGCGCATGGATCGTACACGCGATTCTCGAATTCTCATCAACGACTTTGTCATCCTCCTTATTCTCGCAGGCCTTCATCGCTTGATAACACCACGATTCGAGCATCTTGTGGACAGGTCCGTGCAGAAGCTGCCTAAGCTCGACCTGACCTTTCTCAAGAATTTCGAGCACAGTTGGCGTGACCTCAACATCGCGTAGCGGAGCAGTGATGCAATCGTGCTGTCCCTTGGCGTGTGCTATCATGAAGGACATATAATTCTCCATCCTAGCTGCCGTGCGCATGACGTAGAGGATTATGTCGACCTGGCTCGCATACACGGTCATAGTGTCCTGATAGCCCAAATTTGAGTTAGTCCCACGCCATGTTGTGCTGGTTGGCCAGTAAATTGATCATTGTACCAGATCAAGGGCGAATTTGAGCAATTTGATGGTCGAGTCGATAACACCGGCAGGAGAGCGATGAAGCTCATTGATGAGCATGCCATAAGGTGTGGCAAGGAGCTTGGGGTTGGTCGTGGGCACTTCCTTTGGTTCATCCTTAAGTGATGCCGGCAGATAGCGTCCCGGCTCGAAGAGGACACTGTCAAGGACCTCCTGAAGCTGTTTACTTTTGAGTGCGTGGATTCGATCCTCAGTCGAGAAGAAGCTGAGAATGAGAGGAAGGCGTATGTAGGGGACGGTTAGGTAGGAGATCAACAACTCCGAATCCCTTTGGCCAAGAGCATCTTCAAAATTAGGAAGATTCTTGATGTGCAATACGTCGTCCTCCGTATTGACTAGAAAAATTACCGAGAGTTAGGTATCCACATAACCATGTTGCCAAGTGAAAGAACTCACGATTACCTGTATGAGGAGCGGTGAGGAACGAAGGAGTGGCCGTGGAAGGGAAACGATGGGTGAAGGGTTTCTTCTTCGGTCGGCAGTAGAGGAAGAAGCCCGGTTGGTAGGCGTTGACGAGGTACTCGCCCATATCAAACTTCCACCTGATCACACATTCGGTAAGCGAATTTTGACCTGGTAGATTGCGACAGAGGAAATTCGTACTTCAGTTCAGCGTGTTTCTGCGTCCAAGGAGCGGGACGAGGGAAAGCCTCATCCTCAGTATTCATGAAGTATTTGAAGTAGAAGGCAATATCACGATAACAGGCAAACTCGGGATAATTCTTGATGATCAGCCACTGCTCACCAGAGATATAGGTATGGATATCACCCTGATCGAAGGCTGGACAATAGAGCCATTAGTCTTCCTGTGGGGTTGAGGGACTGAGCGACAAAACGTACCCAGTTCGGCACAGATTTGAGCGAGGAATCTGTTGTTGGCCTGATCCTGGCCCATACCGTTCTCCCAGCAAAAGATGTGATTGGACGGAGGGATTTCATCAAGCTGGTCCGCAAAGTAGTCGAGCACGGCGGTACGGGCGATGTTTAGCTCAGCTGTATGCACCTCTATAGTCTCACTCTGGTCGCCAAACTTGCCCGTGCTGAGACCATACCCGTGCAGGCCATTGTGACCCATTAGGTGAAGGCTCACTTCGGAGGGTATATCAGTGGCCTTCTTTCGCATGGCGGAATCGGCGATAGCAGCGATACAAGCAGGCACAATGATGCGCACAGCATCAAATGAACGCGTGGCCTGCAGGGAAAAGGCTGAAGAAGCGAAGTGCTCGATAATTCTCTGGAGCAGCACGAGAATATCGAGCTGGAGTGCGTAGCGGATGGGAGTGCGCCATACGCAGTTGGCATAATCTGGGTTGCTGTGACCCTTGGGCACTGGGACCAGCTGCGTGAAGGTATACTCGATGAGAGCACACTTCAGGAAGCTCGGGTTCTTGATGGTATGAGTCTGAACGGAGATGAGCGTGCATAGTTTGTCGCAGTAACGAATGGCGGCAAGCGCCTCCTCGAAGTTGGTCACCTTGGCCGGTAGCTGCAACATGTCCACCGGAACGTACTTAGGCAATTTGATTGGCAGGCCAGCAAGGCCGTCAACATCCTCCTCGCGCAAAAGGCGATCGAAGAAGGGATGAAGACCCCACTGATAATCAGCCTTATTGCCGTCGTCGAGGTGAAGAGCGGGCGGCGCACCGGCCGACTGATCGTTAACTGGCAACAATTTGACTGCATCCTCTGTGTACCAGTAATCGAAATCAGGATTATAACCTGAAGTAATACATCAACGAGACAAAGTGCTTACCAACTACATCTATGCGCCTCTTGATATCTGCAAGCTGATTGGCAGTGATTCGATTATCGTCTGTGTTGCTGAACTTGACTGCAGTGTAAGCGAGCTGCTCGCATGCCATCTTGATAAGGCGAATATCTGACCCGCTGGAGATGGCGAAGATGGCATTGAGTAACGAGCAAATAAGCGTACGCTTGGGTGTACAATAATTACCTGAGTGAGGGTACGAAATGAAGATCGTTTTCAACAAGCGCTACCATCTGCGCCCTAATGATGAAGCCGGCTTGTTTGGCTTTCACCGCGGATAGACCTTTGCGGCGCATGAGGTAATAGTAGGAGTCCAGCACACAGCGGTAGTAGGCAGTAGATCCTCGTTGAGGGGAACGCCAGTCGATGGCCGGATCGTCTTGGCTCGCCACCAACGATTCTTCTAGTGGTTTGCCCGTGAGGAACCTAGGTACAAGAACCGGTAAATTTCATGATCGGACATGAAACATAGACAGTTCACGTACGGAAGGAGATAATCATAGATCTTATCGGGCGTATTTTGCTTGGCTTGGTAGACGATGAGTTTGAAGAGGAAGGCCCAAAAGGCGTCATCATAAATGCGGCTCATTGGTATATCGTCCAGAGCCAGGCAAGTTTTATACCTGAGCGAGGGATTAACAAGTTAGTCACGAGGAGCCCCGGTTGCGCACATGGTGGGTACGTACATAATCTTGGGAGGCCTATGTACAGAGGAAGGATGGTATTCAAGCCCCCTTAATGGGTCTGTATTCACAACGACAAAGCGGAAGGACTCGGCGGCGACCCTCTCTACGATGTACATCATCGAGTGATCCCCTATCCCGCCAGGGATGATCATAAACTCTCCTTCCTTTTGACAGAGCCATGACCAGAAGCTAGTTAGCGTCAGGAAAGAAATCAAAAGAGGAGTCTCGCACCTTTATCGACTTAAGTTGCTTGGTGAACCCCCGAAGGTAATGAATTAGTTGGGCTCCTCCCTTAACCGCCAGCGCAAACTAAAGGGCATAATGATCATTAGTCATCTGTGTGCTGTATGCCAATATGCCGGTAACTTACCTTTCGCGATAGCGCCTTTGCATCCTTAAAGAGCTCGTTGATGGCGTCAAGGTGCTGAAGGTCAGTGTGCTCGAAATCATTGAGGAATGACTTTTGCTCCTGAAGTGCACGGTCGAGGGCAAGGGAGAAAACGGCCAGGGAAGGCGGAACAGAGCCACCATCGAGCCCCGTACCCTCTAGGAATGCATCTCCAAATTCACCTGCAAATGGTCCTCGTCACTCATGAAAGTAGCTCGAGAAAGATTAACAGCAAGGCGTACCGAGGAAGGCCGGGTGGATCCAGATAGGTGGCGGCCGCTTGTACAGCGACTGCAGGCTCATGTGCTCGAACATTCTTTGCTCAGCTACCGAACAGAACGGTGAGATTGTACTCGAAATGCTGGACACGCTGGTGTACGTACCCTGTTCTTTCTCTACTTCCCAGAAACTGTAGATTCGGTTCAGTTGGCCCGACTGCTTCACGGCCTGTGAGGCATCCGCACCAAACGGTTAGATGGCTGTAAGAACCAGAGGCTAGAAGAGGGTCCTTACGTCGACACTCATCGTCTGGGGCCTGAATTCAAAGTACTTGATGCGTAGTCCAGGCATGAAGGACTCGTTGATCGAGGCAAAAAGGAAGATAGAGTCCGTGGAGACCGCAAAGCGGCCATCGGGGGTTTGGAAGACACCCTTGTTGATGGTGCTGCAAACCTTGCCGTTGACGAATGTGGTCATCTGGCGTGTGCCGGCCCAGCCACCGCCCATGGTGATCACAATTCTGAAGGCCAGGTATCAATTGTTGCATGGGACTCACTACTCTCCATCACAACTCAAGTTGTTACGCACCTGGTCCACTTCTTCTCCTTCATCCAGGCCTCACGGACGCCGTACTCGCCGAATATGCCCACACCACCGGTCTTGGAGATGTAGGCCTCTCCTTCCGTTTGCTTGTTGGCAAAGTTGGCCTGGTACAGCGCAATGCTGCAGCGCGCAAGAGGAGGACATTCGTATGCAGCGTGAGCACCGGGCTACACACCACTCAGCATGCACGTAGCTGTGTATGCACACCGAGCACGAGAGTTTAGACGTACCTTTCCTTGGGGTAAGCGTCGATCTTGACGTCCATGGTCAGCGTGTAGTCGTTAATGTGCACTCCATTATTGCTCGGTAGTTTCACTGTGGGCATCGCAATTCACAACGTTAATTGATTGCGTAAATGCGCACTCAACTCAGTGAAGGTCTTGATAAAAGAAGCTTACGTACGATCAAATTTGAGATAGCTTTTAGGCGGCACGACAAGGGCGGTGGATCGGTCCTGCTGTACCTCTAGTTGTGCATCGCCTGCCTCATCATTAATGACCATCACGCCTTCAGGCATCTTGCCATGGCGAAAATCCCACGACTTTGAGTCCTTGGGCAATGGCGGCGGCTCAGGCGCCGCTCTTTGTCCCTCCTTGCCTTCGCCTTCCTCCTCGACGAAGAGGGATTCCTCGCGAAGACCGGCAAGATCATCGAGCTTGTCGAAGGGCTTGTCGTGCTCCATCGCAAAACGCTCAAATTTCGATCGAGCAAGGTGGGATGTTCGAGTCACTCGCACTCAGCTCTGTGTGTCAGACCAGCCCTCTTGGAATCTGTGGTTTTATCGTGAACGGTCCTCTGGCTGCCTCTATGACACGACGGTAACGCTACCAGCCAACGTGTGCGTGGTGCTGCTGCAGAGTCTGGGAAAAGCCAAAGTTGAATTTTGCCGGAAACGAATTTCGTTCATGGAATAGCTAAATCTTTCCCAAATTGTTTCAGACAAATGAAACAAGTTTCGAAAAACGGAGTTTAAGGCCGAATCAGAAGGAACAGGAAGATGTAATTGCAAACTGCGTTAGCGCGATACATGGTCGGATACAGACCGCAGTTCTTCAATTCATTCGGGTCCACCTATCTACAAAAAATATTGGTTCGTCTTGCTGTCCTGAGTTTCATGGATCGCTGCAGGGAGTGGAAGCGCCAACCGAATCATGGTTACGCCCGCGACCGCAGGAAGATGACGGAAGGGAGAGAAGACACCGTGTCAGCTGTACCATCCACGACTCCTTCTCTTCCTTCGACGACGTTGTCAATACGGCCCGCTCCTCACCTTGGATATGCACAACCTCAAATGCGTTTGAGCTCTCCCCTGCAGGAGGATAACATCAGTACAGTGACCAGCGAACGAAAATAACGTGTAGACAGTACCGCAATCAAATAGGAGGCAACTGGAGAGGGGGATGACCGCTTTGAACAGACATTGACGGGTCTGCAGCACCCTGGCCACGATGATCAAGTCATTGAAAAGGAGCAGACGTCGACATATTACTTCGCCTCGACTAGATAGCTTATTGAAGTAGCCTTCTCTCAACAAAACCCGACCTCCTTCGCTTATATCAAGCGCCTGTCGTGAGAGCGTATATCAGTATTGCTTCGTCAAGAGAACCAACGATCGAATTAGGACGTACAGAGTCAAGCCATTGGAATGTGTTTTGAATTGTCCAAATGGTAATCTGTTCCAAGGTCAGTGTTGGGTAGGCTACCACCTTGAGAGCGACATCGGAAAGAGTAGTTATCACGTGTGAGAGGTCTTCATTGTGCGGGTGACTCGAGCCCGAATAGCTCAGGATGTCCTGTGTGAGATGATACTCAGAATGAAAACCTAATGGAGAGCAGGATAACGCATACGGCTAAGATATGTGGGTAAGCCTGTAAATGTTGTAGAGGTCGCTGGAGGTGGGATATCAGATCACTACGACTGTAATCAGATTGAGCGAATGATGACTCTGCATCACGCGTGGCTATATCCACTGCTGCCAGTAGATCACGGAAGCTTTCACTATACGCTACGTAGACATCTAGATGTTTCACCTGTAGACACGGGTGAACAATCATTGCCGTAAACTCCAAAGAGCCATGGATGTACAAACGTACAACGTCTGTGAAACAGGCAGCCACGTCTTGATCAGGTATTGGAAGCTGACAATTACGCTCGAGAGATGCGAGAAGATGACGGTGTAGGGCCCACAATAGTTCGATATTCGCTGATGACCGGGCCACATCGCCGCCTGAGGTGAAACCGCATATCGTTCCGCTTCGGTTGCCAAACAACATCCTCCAGAATTGCTGTTCATGTGCACAAGAGACCCGGGTGAACAACCAGTCGAGGAAAGCCCAAGGCTAAGGCCACGCACCGTGATAATACGCTCCAGGCTACGGCAGAGCTCCCGCTCGAGTTGCACTAGTCTCGATACGACGAGATGATATTCCATCTCTTGACAGGTACTATCTTCATAAGTCATGTGCTGGTCGTTTGTGGGCTGGTCTTTGCCTGTATCGGTTGATTCCACCTGAGGAACCGGGTCGTCACTCTGTTCATTTTCCCCTGTCCTTCGCTGATCCTGGCTTTCCGAATCTGTATCGCCGATCGGTTCAGTGGTGGTACTTCCTTGGGCTTGCTCCCGTTCATAATCATCTACTCCTTCGTGTTCGTGTTCGCCTTCGCCATCCTGCTTCTCTTCTTCATCTTGATCGTCTGAATCATCGAGCAAATCAAGCAAATCTTGCTTGGAATGCTTCGAAGATTTTTGGCTCAAAATGAAGGAACGAAGCTTTTCGGATTGGGTTAGGTGGATCTGGAAGTGGCTGAGGCTTGCTGGCTTCAGGAGTACATTGACCAGGCCCTGTATTGAAGAGGAAACCAAATATAAGCGTACAATTCATCACAGCGCATAGTTAGGGATTATGAAACCTTATCGGGTTTTGTCGAATCTTGGGGCGAAGATGCTTGCGTGGGTACAGAAGATTGCGAGGTCAGCAGCCCAGGCGGATGATGAAATGGAGCTTCTGATGGCCGCCGGAAGCGCCGGATCTGCATGGGCGAAGTGATCCTCTCCTGGCCTGTACCTGAAGTGTCTCTGCCGACATCTCTCACGTGTGCCCGTCCACCCTAAGGAGGAACGTCGAATGAGCTACTACAAAACTAAAGTTAATAGAGGGGAGAGGCGGCACCTTTCGTGAATCGAAGAGCTGACGAATATCGTCAAGTGTAAACGTGTTTGACCTTTTTACATTCTTAGGGTCGCCTGCTGGAGGGAACATGCGACCTATTGACATGACAAAGCGTGTCAGCTCTCGTATAGATTAAGAAACAAACCAGTCTCACCTTTGGCGATACGCATGAATGAGCTCGCCTTCGATTTGTTCGAATCTGGTGAACTGCCGAAGGAGAATCCATTAATAAAGCTCATCGAATTCCTTCTGCCAGCGTTTCCCAGTGATATCTTTCTAGGCTGTAATGAATTGAAGTCGTTAGTGAAACAACGGATGGTTCAAAAGTGATGAAGATCATACGCCCGGCGTTTCTGACTCTTTCTTCTCCTTCTCTGGTGCAGGTTGTGGTGCATCTTCGACATCTTTCTTCGTACGAGCCCTTTCCTCACGAAGTTCACGCTCGCGCTGCTTGTCTGCTCGTTTTTTATCACGCTCCTGTCGTAGCGCTTGCTTGCGATCTTCCCTTTCTTTTTCTTTGCGAGCCTCTGCTGTCTGTTCCCATGTCTGTGAGCTCAACGTGAGAGCCTGTAGCGAACAGGACTATTAGTAATCAAGTAATATGGGTGAAATGGTGATAAGTTATTGAAGATTGGCCCTTCATCGAGTGTGTAACAGTGATATAATCACGAGATCATTGTTTCATAATTCTAATCATAAGGGATAGGAAGAAAAGTGCGAGATGGAAACAGACTTACTTGCTCTATGATACTAATGGCACGCTCAGCCGAGCTGACGCCCTGCGAAAAAGAAGGAACGTGAGAAAATGAGATGAACCGCAGAGTGATGAGTGCTGTAATTTACCTTCGGCTTCTCTGTTGAGATTCGTTTCTTGTTCTCTTCTTTAGAACTATCCTTTTCCTCATCTTTTGCAGACAGCTTCCGAGGCACGCTGTCTCTCGGCGAAACGGGGACGGTAGCAGAATCGTAGCCTGTATCCTCTTGACTGCCTCCAGAACTTGACGAACTTCTGCTGTTGATTTGTGAACCAGCCCCGCGCCGATCAGCACGCGAGTCGTCATCGTCATCATCTATAGGACCTTCCCCGTTGCCCACCTCGGAAGAAGATGACACAGGTGACAAAGTAGGTGGAATGTTGGCACCCTCCTCCAAGCCGAGCGAATGACGGAGCTGAGCGAGAAGCTGCAGAAGCTCCTCGCGGTTTCGTTCGAGAAACTCAGATTTCTTCTGGGCTAGAACGAGCCTGTCCCGCAGCACGTTCGTTGACTGCATTTCGCGCGAGAGAGCCTTGCGCAAGGACTCGGCCTCTCGGCCGGCCGTCACCGATGCAGCGAGAGGAGAAAGCGTCGATGCGGAACCGTTGTCCTCACCCCGCGATGAAGGAGACGTCTCCCGCGGCGACGTGGAAGCGTCACCAAATTCCTCTTGCGACGTCAGCTTGAAGGAGAGCGTGGACTTGCGTGCCGACAATGTTCCATCTACACCCTCTTCCTCGCTTGTAGCTCGAGAAGCGTCATCGCGGGGCCGATCTGGCAACGAGTCAGTCCTCTTTCGTGAACGAAGTCCATTGAACAGGCCCCCCACCACACGCGCCGGTGACCCCTCGCCTCCCGGTGGTGGTGCCGGGGTGGGTGAGGATGGGTGCGAGTGGATGAGGTCCTTCCCGTCGGTACGCCGAAGCGCCTCCTTTGCCCGTCCGGTCGATGGGCTCGGACCGCCGCCCGCGCCGGCCTGATCCTTCCGCACGGTCGATGCGGCCTTGAGGGTCTTCAGCGGTGGCGAACCGACGACGGCCGATCCGACGACGGGCTTCTTGTCCACCTTCCGCTTGATCTCACGTCTCTCGAGACCCGAGTCCATCATGTTGCGCCTGGGGGACAACGCCAGCCCCTCCTTTTCCTTGGCTATTATGGCGCCGAGATGGATGTGTTTTGGTTGCTGCTGTTGCTGATCGGTACCTCCTCCTGACATGAATGGGGGGAGAGATGTCAAAGGAGGAGAGCGCGGGGAGAATCTCCACCTCTTCTTCGAATGTACGAATGAAAGAGGTTGGTCCGGGATGGGTTGGTCCTGTCCCTCGTGTTTACGTAATTGATCTTTCCTCTTGCCCCAAAGGAAATAATTGCATCCAAAACTCGAAAAAATAAATAAATAAATGCGCAGCTCGAAGTAGTGCGTGTCGGTGAGTTCTGCCAAAAATCGATCCCGAAGGCTCGGGAGAGATAAAGAAAAACAGAAGAGAGCGGGCAATCACGTACAGCTCTTGAGATGGATCGAAGAAAAAAAGAGAGGGAAGAAGGAACGGCCGTTTTTTTGGGTGTCGTCTAACGGACCCCACCCCCTATTTTCCCCTTCTTTGGTGCGGTACGTTGGGCACACCTGCGGCGTCCCTTCTGTAACGGCAGCAGTCCAGCCCGCCTCCTTCCTTTCTGCAACCGCTACACAACGGAGAACGAAAACAATTTGCGATATGTACGATAAAAGGTAAGGAATGCATAAAATTAATCTTGGAATGTAGCCGTTAAGCTTTGGTGGATTGATGGATTTACAAGGGGAAGAAAGGTCGGATTTAAATGGGTAGTGGTCACGCCATTAGGCTCCACAACTTGTCAGCGATCTCGACTTTCGATTGTTTGGAGGGATTGATATTGAATGGTCGCACATCGCCCATTAATGTCACATCTGCCATCAGAGATTAGCAATCGATTGATTGGGAGTTGCGAAGAGGGGGAATGGCGTTGCGTACGGCCTTGGATGGCCCGGTCATCAGGAGCCGTCCATTTGATGTTAGAGAGGGCACAGTAGAGACTCAGCAAGTGTTGCATTCGAGGAAGCTCCTCTGCTTCTCGAGCGAGCGAGGCCGACTTGTTGTTGAGGTTCTCCTCGACCAGTACCAATTGGGCCAATTCGTCTTCAAGCTTCTTCATGCTGCGCTCTAAGGAATCGATGTTGGACTTGACGAGCTCGTTTTCTCTATTGAGGACCTCCACCTTGGCCTCGAATCGTTCCTTCGGCTCCTTGCGCTGCGCCTTGACTTCGAGCTTGCGCAGATCGGCGGTGAGGGCCTTGATGGTCTTCTTCAGGTGCTCCTGTTTGGCCTCCAGTCGCTCGCGGATCGTCTTCTCCTTCTCTTTAATGTCGAGAATGAGCTGCGCATCCTTCTCGTCGGTGAACACCGAGGTGAGCTCGGACAAGATGAGTATCGACTCGTGATGATTCGCCAGCATTTCCATGTGTATCACCTTCACAAAGCAACCCTGCCTTCTTGTTCTGTTTTCCCGCCAAAAGCCAAGCATTCCAAGAATTCCCGTACAAAGCGTAACGAAACAAATTTCAAATTAGCTTTTTGTTTCACATGTTTTCAGACAGCTGATGGAAGCGAAGACGAAGGAGTGGACAGCGGAGGAAGTGGCGCAGCACAATACGAAGGATGACTGCTATGTCATCGTTCATGGTACACCTCTCTTCATGGACTTGGTTGGCTGTTGTGCCACGGAGTGTAGGACTCAACAAGGCAGTGTTCACTTTTCTTCTCTCGGACAGGACGAGTGTACGACGTGACGGACTACCTCAACAAACACCCTGGTACGTTTTTGATTGTGGAACAACATTCCCAAATTTTACGTTCCTATTTTTCAAAAAATAATAATAAAATAATAAAATAGCTTACCGCTTCGGTGCCCGTTCTATCAGGCGGATTCAACTTGCTCTTTCGAGTGGCCGGGAAGGATGCCACCAAGGACTTTGAGGGCATGTTCCACTCCAAGAAGGCGCGCATCATCCTGGAGGACATGTGCCTAGGCGTGCTTAAGGTCGTGCTGCTCGGCCGGTGATCGTGTTACGGTGTGCCAAAACTTAGTGTCTGAGCGAGACGTTAACAGGGTGCTGCAGCGAGCGGAAGCGGTGGCAGTTCGACTGCTGGCGGTTTCCTTTCGCCGCTGGCCATCAAGTCCGGCATTCAGTCTGCAGTGCGCGGTCAAGCCGGAGGTGTTGGCCGATCGGGAGGGGTGCCACCCGCCTTTCTTGCGCCATCCCGTTACATACCACCCAACAAAGGGACTTCTAATGCAATGCATGCACCACCGGCACGAACAGGATCAACGAGCACTTCAGTCGGTATCTTTCCGTACAGCGATGTTATGCATTCTTTTCTTCGCTAAATGGATTGCAGCAGTAGAGCCAATTCACCCAACCGAATGGCGGCGATACACCCTTATCCAAGTGATACCGCTCAACCACAACACCAAGATCTTCCGCTTTGCATTACCGAAGCGCGATCTTTCACTGTCACTGCCGCTCGGACAGCACCTGCAAGTTAGGTACAATTACAAGCCATGCTGGCGTTTGAGTTTTATCTGATTGCCTATCAGGGCTCGCATAGATGATGAAATAGTAGTGCGGCCTTACACGCCAATTAGCCCACCATGGCAAAAGGTTCCACGCTGCTCCCATAAAACACTGTATCCCTGACATCTCCGCTTGCTCCTAGGGTAGCTTAGATCTGGCCATAAAACGATATGAAGATGGACCTCTATCACAGTACATACACAACATGGATGTTGGGCAAGTGATAGAGATGAAGGGACCGCGGGGTGAGTTCTCATATGTAGTCGGCAAGTGGAACACCATTGTGATGATATGTGCAGGTGATCTTCTTCTTCATTACATTGCTTGTGTTGGTATCTTTTAACGGTGGTTGGTCAGGTACCGGTTTAACTCCTATGTTGCAAATCATAAGGGGTATTTTCGAGGACGAAGCTCACAAGGGTATACTCTCGCAACACTCAATCCAAGTTGAGTGCTGACTCCCACTGCATGACCAGAAGAAAGCCGACCCAAGGTGACGATGATAGTGGCCAACAGTCGAGAAGAGGACATGCTCTTCAGAGAGGACCTGGCCGTTCTCCAAAGCCGATTTCCTGATCGCATCGAGGTGCACCATTTGCTGAGTCAGCCGAGCGACGAATGGTCGGGCCACCGAGGACGCATCACCCAAGAGCTACTAGCAACTATCCTGCCGCCAGCCCCTGTGCCCACTGACATTCTCATCTCCTACTGCGGCCCCACCGGTTTCGAGGTTCTTGTTGAGAGCTCTCTCCTGTCACTCGGCTATCCTGTGGCGCAGCTCTTTAAGTTCTGAACTATATCCGAACATACGACCTTATAGTTGTATTGATGCGAAGCGCATTTCTCAAGGCCTCTCCTCACTATCAGCAAAGCCTTCTTCTTCTTCTTCTTCTCCTTCTTCGTCTTCGTCTCCTTCGTCATCGTCCAACGGGATGCCAGATACGCTGACCAGTTCTTCAAGGGCTTTGTCCGCAAACGCCTCCGTATTCTCGGCAGTGCCTTCCTCTTCTTCCTCCTCCCCAGCCTCTTCATCGGTGGACCAGAAGGGCCGACCAAGCATAGCATGCTGCCAGTGAGGGAAATATTCGGTCGCGATAGGACGCCTTTCTACTTGCAAGTCGGATTTGGCTTCAGCTCCGAACTGTTCTGGCGGCCGGGGCCATTTTCCTGTTTACACCAGAAGTGAGCCTTGTGCGGTCTATTACAGTGCAAAGATGGAGGTAGGACTGTTCTTCATCTCCAGAAGCCAGCGCGCTGGGATAGGATATTCTGCTGCCTGCCTCTTTGATTGATAATCAGATTCATCGAGGTCCTTGTAATCACCAAAGGGTCATTGTTAGTTGTCTTTCCTCGCACACTTGAATTGATGCAGTCATCTCGTACGTCAAGACTGGTTTCCTCATCTCTCATCAATGAATTCCTGACCTCCCACACCTTCAGTACTCGTCGCCGCCAGTGTACTTCAGCGTACGTCAGGATCTGCGAGGGGCAGTGCAGCACACGTGATGAGCGCATGATTGAGCGTTATGGCATGACTGCGGTCATCACAACAAGCCCAATTAGAGTGTCGTGTCTAGCAATCCGCACCTGTTCCTCCGCTGTGTCTGAGTACTGAAGCTGTATGACGGCAACGGGCGGTAAACCGAAGATGCGCTCATCGGCCCAGTGATAGAGCGGTCTATCGCCCGGGATGGCGGTATTCAGCGTGACGGCGTGGCCAAGTTCGGATGGGTAGGTCATGTGCTCCAAGAAGGCCCCCACCAGCTTCTCCGGCGTCTTATGGTCGGAGAATTGTACGTTGCCATCTCCCTTCAGTCCTGCCAGCGCGCACATCTTTTGTTAAAAAAAAAAAAAATTGGCCACTCAACACTTGATTAATTCAAAATAAACATAGAAAAATAAATGCAGAAAATTGAACAATGGACTTACCTGTGAATTTTGGTAGAAGATGCCGGTTGTAGGTCCAGGGGTCCTTGCCCTTCGGCGTAATGGCGTTGAGAAAACGGTCCTCTATCTCCTTGGCATCCTCGGCACGCAGGTAAGTCGTTCGGACCACCTTGGCGGTAGGCGCCGTGCGAGCAGGAGCAGTGCTGCCGCTCTGCTTAATGTATTTGCCATCGGAAGCGAGGGCGTACGCGCGCCGCTGTAGAGATGAAGCCGAGGGACCACCAATCGACGAGGATCGTAAAAAGGGAGTACGTAAGAACGACACGTACGAGCTCTGCGCAGGGCGTGCCCGGCAGAGAGGCGAGAGGCGGGCCTTCATCTTTAATGTCCAACAATTCAATTTGTAGCCCCCTCCTGTTTCGATCAAACGAAACACCTTTGCGAAAATATTTCAACCTACCTTTTCTAATTTCCAAGAAAGATGAACAACGGGCAAGCAGGTACCGCTGCAGGTGGGCCTGTGGTGGAGGCTGTGAAGGCCGCATTGCCCTACTTGGGAGTGGCCGCCCTCTCGGCAGGCCTGGCCGTCCTGTCCTACCGTCAATTCTGCACGGCCCGGCCTTCCCCTTTCGCGGCATCTGGAACGGAAGATGGAGGTTCTTCTTTTTCTGGGCTCCCAGTGGCACCTCCAGAGGGCTACACCATCGATGTCAGCGAATCTGATCTCATGCGGAATGCTCCCGAAGAGGAGATCTTCCGTGAGCAGACTGATCGCACACGACTTTACTACGGTCCCGACGCTTTCGAGAAGATTCGTGATGTAATCCTTCCTTTATTTTTTAAAAATATTATTTCCGTATTAATTTTTAAATGTTTTAATTTAAAATTGGATTTAATTTTAAATTTCTGTGGTCAATTGCAAGGCAGCGTGTGCTGACGACGGTGCTTACGTTCGTGCTGGCAGGCGTTCATCGTGGTGGTTGGAGCTGGCGGGGTGGGCAGTGCAGCGGCTCACGTTTTGCTGCGCACCGGCGTGCGAAAGCTTCGCATCATCGATCCTGGTACATGTCTGAAGGCAGGACGAGAGCTATCCTGCTTTGCTCTCTGATGCTAATTTAGTGATTGTGCAGACATCGTAACAGTGAGTTCACTCAACAGGAATGCGCTAGCTCAGCGCAAGGACGTTGGCCGAAGCAAAGTGCACACTCTCAAGGATTATTTCAATAGAATCCTGCCTGAGTGTGAAGTTGAAGCTCTTCAAGTATTCTTTACGAAGGACCTTGCTCCGCAGCTTCTGTACATCCTTCCGTGGCTTGTCTTGTATCATAGCTTCTGATCACATATGTACACTTACAGGGCCGGCAATCCGACCTTTGTTTTGGATTGCATAGATAACAGGGATACCAAGGTTGAGCTGATTGGGTACTGCAAACGGAATAATATACCTGTACCGTCATCTGCATAGATTGCCGGCCATGCACGCGTTGTACTAATTTCTCCGATTACAGCTTGTGTGCAGCTTTGGAGCAGGGTCTCTCTGGGACTGTACAAAGGTTGAATCCAACTATCGCGGTTAACCGTTGTTGAGAGTCCTATTCATTCATTCTTTTTCAGATATGTATTTCGGACATCAGGGACTCGTGGGCTTGTCCACTTGGTCAAAGTATCCGTCGATACTTGAAGCAGCGCGAGGGTATCTCCGAAGGTGTCCTCTGTGTCTACTCCATTGAAAAGGAGCGCAAGAAACAAATCCCTCTTACCAAAGAGGAAGTTGCAATGATTGAGGTAGATTCATATGTGCCCCGTTCTTCTCCTTCATCCACTACTCACGACCTTTATACAGCAACAAAAAATCAAGCGTAAGGTCCGAGTGGCAAAGCTTGGCGTGGCCATGCCTATACCGTCAATCTTCGGCACGACTATGGCCTCCGTGGTGCT
>CDEZ01020926.1:0-12886 GCA_000826365.1 Acanthamoeba royreba
AGAAGGGTCTTGAAAGCGTTCTTACGCCATACGTTGGATACATTTTGAATGCAGAGTTGATTGAACTGTGATGAAGTGGTTAGATTTTGTTTGTCCTGCGATGAAAAAGTAAAAGAGGAAAGTACCTGAATTCTCTCTGAGCGCATACTGTTAATGACCAACCATGCGGCAACATCAACGAGAACTTTCGCATCCTCACCAACTCCTATTGGGCAGTTTGAAAAAGAGATTGAGCAAAGTTACACCTCGTCTACAAAACCAGGAATAGGTACCCGAAGGTGGCATGCGAGCTTGCTTGAGCTCACGAGCCATAAGACGTTCGATCTCAGGGATGATGTAAAGGTGGATCGTCTGTCCCTTACCGATGCCACGCATACGGAAAGCGCCTAACAAGACAGGTAAGCATGCATCTAGGATTCATCGGGAGAGGGAGTTGACCTTGGGCATAGTCACGGAAAGTCATATCCTTGCCGAGCGTAAGCACAGCACAGGCGTTGAGCACGTGCTTGATATCCATACCCGTGGTATGCACTTGATCATAGAATGCGAAACGCTTCTTCTCGCTTATACCACACTGGGCCAGCTTAAGCACACGGCCAGTAGCTCGAACGAGGATCATCTTTCGATCAAACTCATCCAAGAACACAACACCCTCGAAGTTCTTAAGGCCATTGGCCAAGAGATATTGGGCCACCTGCGCAAGCACAGACAAATGAGCGGACGAACAACAAACCCAAAGGGATTTAGGTACCTGGAAGTTGGTCATTCCGGTGATGAGAGCACCAGTATCGATAAGGGCATGGTAAGGCGGATCGGCGTTGGCGATCTTGTTGAGAAGGGACTTCACCGACCAACCTTCCTCAACTACTTCGTGACTGACGATATCGGGATTGGTCAAGTAGTTGATCATCAAGCCATCAGAACCTTAAATGTGAAATCGAAAAAAATGATCAGAAAGGCATTAAATTTTCGAACAACAAAGCTACCAACCTTTTTCGTAGCCACAGAGGCCGAGCTCAATGGGCATCAGATCGGAAGGAGTGCCAGAGAAACCGATTCGGCGACCGAATAGCATCTCACCACCCAGAGCTTGACCAGACTCGCTCAGTTTCACGATCTAACAAGGCAGAAATGATCAACGGAAGTACGATGACTACTTCAAACAAGGAGTAGTATACCTGATGTCTCATGTAGGTGGGGAAGATAAACTCATTGAGATACCAATGGATAAGATCAGGCAACTTGAACAATAGAGAATGAAGCTTCTGCATCTGCTCTTCGTTTGATCTCTTCAGCAACCGCAAAGGTACCACCTCGACAGTTTCATCTTCTTCGGTTTCCACATCCTGATGAGAAAGGCGCGTGTCATCATTACTTGGAACACAAAACTCCAGTAGATATCGCATACCATTTTGTCCTTGCCCTTGGCGAGGTTCTGGAAGTTAAGCGAACCACGGACTTTGCCACCCGCCATCTTGACCCACTGGGCATAACGGATAGAAGACTTGCGCTCGCTGTAGGGTCCTACCTCAAGGGTAAGCGTGGAGCGCAGGTTGGCAATGATGTCGTTGAAATCTGACCACCGAAGGCCTTCGTAACGGTAACCCAAGATAGTGAGGCCCACAATAACGTCTGGGTGCGCAAACCTACCGTCCCCGAAGATTAGCAAGACCACAAAAGAAAAGAATGCGTGGATTCATACTCGGAGGACTGCGAGGGCACATCCTTGCCTACGAAGGGAACAGCGAGCTTGGCCCTCGTTCGAGGCATATTAGGATCTATGGCAATAGCCCGATCAAAGTCGGCTTTGCTCAGCAGACCGAACGATACACGGTCGATCTGGGGCGATGTCAGTTAAGGAGCAAGAATGGCAACGAGGAGAATGGTGCACCTTTTGGAGAACATGCGGTAGGAAGGACTTGAGCCAATCGCGCGTGAGATTGAGCATCTTCTTGTTCTTGGGGGACAGGTGGTTGTTTACGTAGTCCACCAGCGCTTTCTCGTAATTGGAACGATCCTCCTCGAGAATGTACCTCACGATTTGGTCGTCTGTCAAGCCAGTCAAGTTCTGGGATTCGAGCCATAGGAGGGCCCACTGCGCGACGATAGGCTTCATGTGTTTGTGGTAGAAGTCAGGGTTGAGAAGCACGATATGAGGGGAACGCTGCAAGGCGCGTTGCTTGTAGCCCTCAGACACCACTTCCTTGAGCTTTTCCAGCACGTCGATGGCTCGATTGCTCTCCTTGAATCCGACTGAGAGAGAGCCACCGTCGGCATAAAAGATAGCATCGAGAAGGTGGATAGGCAGCTTCCACCGAAGAGGAGCAAAGTCGAGATCGAGCTTTGGACCTATCGGGAAGTTAAGTTCACTCTTGAGCGGATGCAGAATGAGATCGACTTCGTCCATGATAAGTACGCCCGAACGGAAGAGATTGAGGATGCGAGCCAATTCCCGGGAATCGGCCTCCATCTGTGGGTGTCTTGGGCCAGACTCGTCCTCAATAAGGTGCAGCATCTCAAGGAACTTGAGCATAATCGATTTTATCGAGGTAGGCGTGCTGGATAGCAATGTGTCTCGTTAGCGCAGCCATCACTGAAGCAAGAAAGGCAAATGTACCTGATAACGACGCCATTGGTGCGTATAGCGTTAGTCAACTTATTGTAAAGTGAACGGTCCACCCTGGAGGCACGGTCGCAGTGAAGAGTGTAGATGCGCTTATGCATGATCGACGAGAAGGTACTCCTCATCACGCTGCGAGAGAACTCAAGTAAAGCAGGCGGTACTACTTGGCACACCAGGGACTTGTTGTCACCGAGCATAAGAGCAAGCAGCGGACCGACGACAGTGGTCTTGCCTTGACCCATGATCATCTGCTTGACCATGGACTTGCCCTGGTTCATGCTGTCCATGAACTCGCGCACCATAATGACCTGTCGCTCACGCAGCAGAATATTCCAGGTGAACTCGAAGACCAGGAAGCGTGGGTCGTAGACCAGCGAATCTCCCTCGGTGTCAATATAGTAACGCCTGGTGGTGAGATTCTGGGCTAATGATTCGCTCTGTTGAGCAGATACGATGGGTCAGCAGGGTCATTCCCACGAAAGCAAGGGCAACGGCAGTACCTTCTGAATAAGTCCGGCAATAAGCGCGGGGTTAGGTTCGCTAGTGGCCATCTGATTTTGGGTGACGTGCAGAAGACCCAGCAAACCGCGAGCATCGGAGAGACATCTGTTGATCTGACCTATGCGATTCGCATGGAGGATAGCCGCGGCGATAACGTCAAACACATGTTCCCTCTTGTCGTTATCGAAGTAGGGGTTAAGTTTTTGCAAGTCCCACTCACTCTTTGACGAGAGCAGCGAGCCAACCAGGTAGTCGAGCCCTAATGGCCATGCTGAGTTAGATTGCGAAGCTTTCTACAACGCTTGAAAAAGCAACGTACAGATATGAGTCTCTTGTCCGCAGTAGCGCTGGAGAACAAAGCGATACTTAGCAATGGTCTCCGGTGACATTTCTTGTTCCTTGCCCTCGATTTCCATGTTATCTCCCTGTGCACCGAATTTAATGACAAAGCGGCTTGTCGCAGGGTAATAGGAGGAGGTACCGCTGACTTAGAAGTTGATAGTGGCACCTCATTAGCGTGAGCCACGACATACGGGATGGCATTGTTGACGTAGTCAGAATCCTGATCTCTCAACTTTTGCAATTCGCCTATCAGGCCCTCAACGTGATTTACAAGATCATCAAGAGTAGACTTCGAGTCTCCACTACATAGCCGAAAGAGAGGGTAAGATGCAAGCTTAGCACCATTTAGTCAGTTAAATAGATGGCATACCGAGCGTAAGCTTCAATGTCCTGGTCAAGGAGACTCTTGTACTTGGCCACCTTTCCGTGGTTCTGAATATCGGCATAATGCTTCATCTCTGCCTGAAGTCGATCCATCATGAAACCGGCCACTGCGGAGTGAGCCTGCGGGTGCTGCGATACGTCGAAGGGAAGCTGGCTCGAAACGGGTGACTGCTTCAGCTGATCCCTATTAAAGAACGATACGTGGTTCTCCAAACCGAGTGATACGAGAGGTGCTCCAGCGAAGGCTGACCGCGTAGCCTCGTCCAGAGTCAGCCTGGAATCCGTGAGGCCATTTTCCTTGCCCACGGTGCGCAGCCGTCTGCAAGATGCCAGAGGTTAAAATCGGAGCACATGTTCGGAAGTAATTCGATAGAACCGTACCGCTTGGTGCACATGAAATCGGAAAGCACAGGCAGCACCCACGACCGCTCGGTCTCCTGAGTAACTGGAGCTGTCAAGTTCGGTGGCGGCAGCTTCGGCCAGGTCTCGGGAGGTAGGTTCATATTCTCCACTAATATTGAATAAGGTCAGTGAGTCGGCTGCAATAAGACATTCCTGGAGGTAAAATGACTCATACCTTCCATCATGAGCATTGGCACCAACATGGAGAACAGCTCGTCAATTGGTGAGACTGATTCATTCTCGTCCACCCAGCCATTGATACGCTCATTCTTCATCTGCCGCTTATCCACGAACTAATGCGCGAAGAATCGTAAGAACAAGCTCAAAACAGTCGGAGAAATATTGCAGTAAACTTGGTTTGTGCATACCTTTGGCAGTCTTTGACAAAGCTCGGGATTGTGCGAGAGGATGTTAAGAATCGAGGGCAGCAGACCACGATCGTTCTTGTCCGTCATTAGCTGCAGCACCAGTGTAGCAAACGAATGCGAGTCGTCGTTCGACAAGATCTTGACCTTGTTGCTTCCGGTAAAGAGAGTGTAGAGGAAGAGGAAACCCAACTTCAATTCGCTGCCCATCATGGTCTCAGTTCCAGGCCTACTCATCATTAGGATGTATTAGAATGATGCATCCAGTCCAAGGGAGACAAGGCACCGTATACCAGTATTGATGAGCCACATCAAGGGCCATGAAACCAGATAGAAGCTTAGATGCGGCATAGTCCACTGACAAGCTCTGCCAATCCTTGGCTGATGCACCAAGAGCAGATAGGTCGTTGTGATAAGGCCAGGCGGAATCGACCGTGCGCGGCACCAAGAACAGTTGAACAGTCTGTGGTAGTCGATCAAGTGAGGTGATAGACATGAGCTGATGATACTGAAAAAATGCGGCATTTAAGGATAAGGGAACGGTACGCTCAGTCCGGCATCCAGAGCGCGCAAGTAGTGCATGCGATTCTTGACTAACGTGATGTCGTACTCAGTGTACTTGCGTGGATCAAATCGAGGATCGCTGATATCGGTGATACACTGCTCTTCGAGTAGCTGCGATTCTTCATGATGCGGGATGTGGCAAGTGACAGCAACATGCTTAACCTTAACAACGTAAGCCGCGAACTCGTTGGTAATGTCCCAAGGCACTTTCACGGGGCTATCCACCGTCACTGACGATATCTTAATGCGCGACGCGTGTGCATTGGGATGACGGTCGACGTTGGCCTCGCCAAGCGTTTGGAAGATAATATTCTCCTCGGTGGAGAAGGCCGTGTCCGTACCAATGGCGCTGACGAGCTTGAATACTTCGTCATAGTCTGGAATAATAGCCGTTAGCAGTGACCAACTTGGTGTCTTAGCTTAAGGCCATACCTCGATGGAGGAAGCGAAGAAGCAAGAGGTAGAGAGCCGAAGCAAGAGTGGGCGTGAACATGAACGAGAGCGAGACATGGACAGGATAAAGGTAATACTTGGTATCGAGAGCCTCATGCCAGTCTTTGTCAGTTCGGTCCAACACCAATTCTGTAGAGAATGGCGCGCTCCCAATAAAGGGGCGAACAGGATGAATTGAAGGCACTAGGACCAAGATTTCCTACCGAATGAATGTGCTGATGAGTTTTCAGGTCTCAAGAACCACTGTGAAGCTGGCGTACGTTGTTGGGATCCGAGAGAAGAACTGAATGTGGAATGCCTCGAATAAGCCGAGTCGTAAGCTCGCTTCGCGCATTGGTCACAAATAGATTCACGTGATCTACGCTGTAAAGCCTTGTGACGCCATCGCTATCAGTGCGAGCATGGAAGGCCATCTTGAGGCGAGGTAATTCGACAAGGTCAATGTTGAAGGGCTTGGTGAGGTCCTTTTGCTTGGTCCAGGCCAGCACGTATGACAGCTTGTCGAGTCTTGTAATCAATTGAGCGAGGCTATGTAACTTCGAGCCTATGGTAAAGGAGATTAAGCTACGCTCATAGACACTCTAAGAGCTTTGTTGAGTTACCCTTCGGTGCATGCAGAAGATCGACCAACAAAAGTTCTTCCTCATCGATATTCTTTCTCTTCTTCTCGGTGTGGATCTTTGATCTGCGGAGATTCTTCCTGTCCTCCTCTTTCTTTTCTGGCGTTTCCTTGGTCTCCTAATGACAAGAGTCAAGACGCGCTCAATTGGTTTGCTAAAGGCAAAGCAGGTACCTGCTTCTTGATCTGGGGAATTCGGGTAATGCGAGCGCATACACCAGGTTGTTGCGTGCAGTCAACCTTCGGGACACGGATCAACTCAACATAGATGATATTTTGACTATTGTCAAGCGGGTAGCCCCTCAGATTGTCACTCTGTATACTGAAGATTAGTAGCTGACAGGAGAATCCTAAGACGAGCACGTACCTTATCTTGCCAGAAGAGATACGTGTCCAGCAGTGCAGACGGCACGATACCATAGAGAAGACGCGCGGGGATGAATTGCTCGTCCGTGCCAGAGATATTGGCTGGGTGGACCTTGTCTCGAATGATGACCACAGACGTCGGATCAGGATATTCAGCGTAGGGGTGACCGGCTCCGTGCCTCTCCCACTTGGGCCAGGGATACTGACGGTCCTTAGTTGATGGTTGCATGTCACGCAATGAGTAGTGGACATCGGTTGTGTATTCCAGTGATCGGTAGAAACGGCGGCCGTGGGACATGACGTTGTAGATCTGGACTGTCTTGAGAGTCTTGAAGACGAAGATTTCCTTCCACGTACCACCCTTTTTGGGGTGAATGCCCACCATGTAAGCCACATCCGCATCAGCCGGCAATGGATCTTCTGGCAGGCAAATCTATCCCCGATGAAAAAGTTAAGCAACGGCGTTGTCACAACTTTGAGAACAGGGCTGGTGTGTGCTGACCTGAAGAGGGAACGGCTGAGTGAGGTACGTGAGACGGACAGGCTCAAAGATGGGCACTATCCACTGTTCGGTGTCTTCCAGCTCGCCAGGAACGTAATCTCTGTCCAGAATCTGCACGTCCATGCGTGGATCGGGCGTACGCCAGAACTGAAGGTCATGGTCACGGCCAATAAGGCGGACCCATTCCCTGTTCTCTGCCGTTTCGATAGTGGCAGCCTGCATACTGTTCGAGCCGAAAATGAGCAGCACATCAGGTCTGCCGGCGATAGACTTGTCGAGCGCCTTTAAGTGCGATGACTTGAGCGTGAGCTGGATGGTCTGCATGTCAATTTCGACACCGAGCTCGATGTCGTCGCTTACAATCGCAATGGGACCATCCTCTGTAACATATGATCGCGTGTACGGTCAGTACTCGATGATGATGATGACTTAATAAATGACAGATTAAGAACCTCGCTGAGTGATAATCCTTCGACGAATGGAAGCCCTTTCGCTCTCACCGCCGATGTTGTCATCGGTGGTGTGAGAATTTGGATGCTTTCTCTTTCCCTTCCTTCCCACACTTACTCCAGCGGAGGCAACGCTTTGCCCTTCCTCTTCCATGTGATCGAGGGATGAGGCTTGGTTCTCACTGACCTCACTCGGAGGCAGGTGCAGAATTTCTTCTCTCGTGGAGCACTCTAGATGGATAGCACGAGAAAGAACGAGTGTGAATGCTCAGTCCTTTCTGCCTCATCCCTCTCATGTTTACTCAACGTGTTGATTTGTCGGGTATCAGATACTCAATCTGGGGAACAGCTGATACTCGACTGTAATAATTGTTTGACGGAGATGATAAACGAGTGCGGAGATTGAGGGAGTATGGGCGTAGGACTTCCGCGTACCTTGATAGTCGGCTTGATTTGCTGAAGAGACAACGGTAAAGCGGCCAACCGAACGCTGACCCTCGATGAAGGCCCATTTACGGACAAAGTGCGAACGTGATTCCGCTTTTTCATGCTGCTTGCGAATGCCAGTTCCGGCGGACACGCGTATAGCGCTCTCCATAACCTCGTTGAGGTTTTTCTGTCCATTATTTCTGATCCAGGTGATAAGTTTGCGGCGAACCACCTGAAGAATCAAAGCACTTAGTGCACACATTCAAAGACAAAAAGGATTTTGTTGGTACCTGCAAGAGCTCAAATATTTCCGTTTCGGGGACGGGGAGGAGTTTCATGTTCCATGTGTGTCGCGTTGTCAGGAAGATGAATCCGCAGAGCAGGGTGCTCGCGATGTCCTCGTCTAGCTCGTCGATGTGCATATTGCGGTAAAGGAGTAGGAGATGCGCATGGATCGTACACGCGATTCTCGAATTCTCATCAACGACTTTGTCATCCTCCTTATTCTCGCAGGCCTTCATCGCTTGATAACACCACGATTCGAGCATCTTGTGGACAGGTCCGTGCAGAAGCTGCCTAAGCTCGACCTGACCTTTCTCAAGAATTTCGAGCACAGTTGGCGTGACCTCAACATCGCGTAGCGGAGCAGTGATGCAATCGTGCTGTCCCTTGGCGTGTGCTATCATGAAGGACATATAATTCTCCATCCTAGCTGCCGTGCGCATGACGTAGAGGATTATGTCGACCTGGCTCGCATACACGGTCATAGTGTCCTGATAGCCCAAATTTGAGTTAGTCCCACGCCATGTTGTGCTGGTTGGCCAGTAAATTGATCATTGTACCAGATCAAGGGCGAATTTGAGCAATTTGATGGTCGAGTCGATAACACCGGCAGGAGAGCGATGAAGCTCATTGATGAGCATGCCATAAGGTGTGGCAAGGAGCTTGGGGTTGGTCGTGGGCACTTCCTTTGGTTCATCCTTAAGTGATGCCGGCAGATAGCGTCCCGGCTCGAAGAGGACACTGTCAAGGACCTCCTGAAGCTGTTTACTTTTGAGTGCGTGGATTCGATCCTCAGTCGAGAAGAAGCTGAGAATGAGAGGAAGGCGTATGTAGGGGACGGTTAGGTAGGAGATCAACAACTCCGAATCCCTTTGGCCAAGAGCATCTTCAAAATTAGGAAGATTCTTGATGTGCAATACGTCGTCCTCCGTATTGACTAGAAAAATTACCGAGAGTTAGGTATCCACATAACCATGTTGCCAAGTGAAAGAACTCACGATTACCTGTATGAGGAGCGGTGAGGAACGAAGGAGTGGCCGTGGAAGGGAAACGATGGGTGAAGGGTTTCTTCTTCGGTCGGCAGTAGAGGAAGAAGCCCGGTTGGTAGGCGTTGACGAGGTACTCGCCCATATCAAACTTCCACCTGATCACACATTCGGTAAGCGAATTTTGACCTGGTAGATTGCGACAGAGGAAATTCGTACTTCAGTTCAGCGTGTTTCTGCGTCCAAGGAGCGGGACGAGGGAAAGCCTCATCCTCAGTATTCATGAAGTATTTGAAGTAGAAGGCAATATCACGATAACAGGCAAACTCGGGATAATTCTTGATGATCAGCCACTGCTCACCAGAGATATAGGTATGGATATCACCCTGATCGAAGGCTGGACAATAGAGCCATTAGTCTTCCTGTGGGGTTGAGGGACTGAGCGACAAAACGTACCCAGTTCGGCACAGATTTGAGCGAGGAATCTGTTGTTGGCCTGATCCTGGCCCATACCGTTCTCCCAGCAAAAGATGTGATTGGACGGAGGGATTTCATCAAGCTGGTCCGCAAAGTAGTCGAGCACGGCGGTACGGGCGATGTTTAGCTCAGCTGTATGCACCTCTATAGTCTCACTCTGGTCGCCAAACTTGCCCGTGCTGAGACCATACCCGTGCAGGCCATTGTGACCCATTAGGTGAAGGCTCACTTCGGAGGGTATATCAGTGGCCTTCTTTCGCATGGCGGAATCGGCGATAGCAGCGATACAAGCAGGCACAATGATGCGCACAGCATCAAATGAACGCGTGGCCTGCAGGGAAAAGGCTGAAGAAGCGAAGTGCTCGATAATTCTCTGGAGCAGCACGAGAATATCGAGCTGGAGTGCGTAGCGGATGGGAGTGCGCCATACGCAGTTGGCATAATCTGGGTTGCTGTGACCCTTGGGCACTGGGACCAGCTGCGTGAAGGTATACTCGATGAGAGCACACTTCAGGAAGCTCGGGTTCTTGATGGTATGAGTCTGAACGGAGATGAGCGTGCATAGTTTGTCGCAGTAACGAATGGCGGCAAGCGCCTCCTCGAAGTTGGTCACCTTGGCCGGTAGCTGCAACATGTCCACCGGAACGTACTTAGGCAATTTGATTGGCAGGCCAGCAAGGCCGTCAACATCCTCCTCGCGCAAAAGGCGATCGAAGAAGGGATGAAGACCCCACTGATAATCAGCCTTATTGCCGTCGTCGAGGTGAAGAGCGGGCGGCGCACCGGCCGACTGATCGTTAACTGGCAACAATTTGACTGCATCCTCTGTGTACCAGTAATCGAAATCAGGATTATAACCTGAAGTAATACATCAACGAGACAAAGTGCTTACCAACTACATCTATGCGCCTCTTGATATCTGCAAGCTGATTGGCAGTGATTCGATTATCGTCTGTGTTGCTGAACTTGACTGCAGTGTAAGCGAGCTGCTCGCATGCCATCTTGATAAGGCGAATATCTGACCCGCTGGAGATGGCGAAGATGGCATTGAGTAACGAGCAAATAAGCGTACGCTTGGGTGTACAATAATTACCTGAGTGAGGGTACGAAATGAAGATCGTTTTCAACAAGCGCTACCATCTGCGCCCTAATGATGAAGCCGGCTTGTTTGGCTTTCACCGCGGATAGACCTTTGCGGCGCATGAGGTAATAGTAGGAGTCCAGCACACAGCGGTAGTAGGCAGTAGATCCTCGTTGAGGGGAACGCCAGTCGATGGCCGGATCGTCTTGGCTCGCCACCAACGATTCTTCTAGTGGTTTGCCCGTGAGGAACCTAGGTACAAGAACCGGTAAATTTCATGATCGGACATGAAACATAGACAGTTCACGTACGGAAGGAGATAATCATAGATCTTATCGGGCGTATTTTGCTTGGCTTGGTAGACGATGAGTTTGAAGAGGAAGGCCCAAAAGGCGTCATCATAAATGCGGCTCATTGGTATATCGTCCAGAGCCAGGCAAGTTTTATACCTGAGCGAGGGATTAACAAGTTAGTCACGAGGAGCCCCGGTTGCGCACATGGTGGGTACGTACATAATCTTGGGAGGCCTATGTACAGAGGAAGGATGGTATTCAAGCCCCCTTAATGGGTCTGTATTCACAACGACAAAGCGGAAGGACTCGGCGGCGACCCTCTCTACGATGTACATCATCGAGTGATCCCCTATCCCGCCAGGGATGATCATAAACTCTCCTTCCTTTTGACAGAGCCATGACCAGAAGCTAGTTAGCGTCAGGAAAGAAATCAAAAGAGGAGTCTCGCACCTTTATCGACTTAAGTTGCTTGGTGAACCCCCGAAGGTAATGAATTAGTTGGGCTCCTCCCTTAACCGCCAGCGCAAACTAAAGGGCATAATGATCATTAGTCATCTGTGTGCTGTATGCCAATATGCCGGTAACTTACCTTTCGCGATAGCGCCTTTGCATCCTTAAAGAGCTCGTTGATGGCGTCAAGGTGCTGAAGGTCAGTGTGCTCGAAATCATTGAGGAATGACTTTTGCTCCTGAAGTGCACGGTCGAGGGCAAGGGAGAAAACGGCCAGGGAAGGCGGAACAGAGCCACCATCGAGCCCCGTACCCTCTAGGAATGCATCTCCAAATTCACCTGCAAATGGTCCTCGTCACTCATGAAAGTAGCTCGAGAAAGATTAACAGCAAGGCGTACCGAGGAAGGCCGGGTGGATCCAGATAGGTGGCGGCCGCTTGTACAGCGACTGCAGGCTCATGTGCTCGAACATTCTTTGCTCAGCTACCGAACAGAACGGTGAGATTGTACTCGAAATGCTGGACACGCTGGTGTACGTACCCTGTTCTTTCTCTACTTCCCAGAAACTGTAGATTCGGTTCAGTTGGCCCGACTGCTTCACGGCCTGTGAGGCATCCGCACCAAACGGTTAGATGGCTGTAAGAACCAGAGGCTAGAAGAGGGTCCTTACGTCGACACTCATCGTCTGGGGCCTGAATTCAAAGTACTTGATGCGTAGTCCAGGCATGAAGGACTCGTTGATCGAGGCAAAAAGGAAGATAGAGTCCGTGGAGACCGCAAAGCGGCCATCGGGGGTTTGGAAGACACCCTTGTTGATGGTGCTGCAAACCTTGCCGTTGACGAATGTGGTCATCTGGCGTGTGCCGGCCCAGCCACCGCCCATGGTGATCACAATTCTGAAGGCCAGGTATCAATTGTTGCATGGGACTCACTACTCTCCATCACAACTCAAGTTGTTACGCACCTGGTCCACTTCTTCTCCTTCATCCAGGCCTCACGGACGCCGTACTCGCCGAATATGCCCACACCACCGGTCTTGGAGATGTAGGCCTCTCCTTCCGTTTGCTTGTTGGCAAAGTTGGCCTGGTACAGCGCAATACTGCACAGTGTGTAAGTGAGGAGGAGAGCATTCGTACTGCAACGTTGAGCACCCGGGCCTACTACACACTACTCGGCATGCACGTAGCTGTGTGCACACCGAGGTCTCGCACGAGAGATTAAGAGAGGCTCTAGTCCGTACCTTTCCTTGGGGAAGGCGTCGATCTTGACGTCCATGGTCAGCGTGTAGTCGTTAATGTGCACTCCATTATTGCTCGGT
>CDEZ01020929.1:0-10638 GCA_000826365.1 Acanthamoeba royreba
AGAATGTGTAGCTCGGTATATCGAGGATTCTGGTTTATCATCACTTCGACCACGCCCAGCACTTGTTTAGCGTGCGCTTTGAGGAAATCTTGGCCGCCTAGCAGAATATAACTACGTAGTGCCAAGCAATATAGGGTTAGATAAATGCCATGATCGTGAAAGCTCAAGATACAGACCCTTCGATGATACTTAACACAGTCTCGACAACGCTATCTTCCTCCTGGACGGTGCGGTGGAGAATAGGAATGATCTTGGGGTAAAGTTTCAACATGGCTGGGGTGAATGGAACGTAGCGGAGAATCGTCAGCCACAAGCGAAGTCCATCCTTATTGCGCGAAATATGAGGTTAGTGGATATCCGCTAAGTAGTATTCTTAACAGCGTACTTCTAATACGGCTAGAGAGTCATCAGCCGACACATCCACATTCTGCTGTAGAACTGGGACGAGGAAGTCATAGTAGTCCTGCGCTTTCTTGCCGAGGGACTGTGGTGATTGTAGCGTATTAGGATATGCTTATTGGCGCATGCAATAATTGTGTGACGTACACGGACAAGTGATACAAGCGTGCGTATGATCTCGGCCTTCTGTATTTGGTTGTGCTTCGAGATGTCCCACAGGTGTGCCATGCACTTGAGCATCGCTGGAGTGAACGGCCGAACCTGAGCCAAGGTAGAAAATAAATGTTATGAATAGAGAAACGTAGGGTACAGTGCAATAACGCACACGCTCGCCCATGTTGAGAATGAGCACTGAGATTATCTGTACGATCTGAATGTTGGTCTCGCTGTCCGAGATATCGGCTGCGATCTATTATTAGAATGTGCATCTTTATCTTCAGTATCTCTTCACTACGCTTCCTTTACAAGAATTGCACCTTGAAGATTGACTGCACGGCCTGCTCGAGGTAGGGTTCCAACAGTTCAGGATTGAAGTTGATGTCGTCAATCACTGTCCAAGAGAAAGGTTGAACATGACCGACCAGAGGTAGAAGGTATTGGCGAGATTTACCGATTTTGAAGGAAATGGTGCCGGCAAGTCGCACAACAACGTCCTTATCGCTCATGAGTGCCATCAAGAATTGGTACACGATGGGCACCACAGAGGGCGTCTTGTGTATCTCGCGGGACCAATTCTCAATTATCTGAGCAATCCTCCGGCGAACAAGTTTGTACCTGCCATGGACGTTTAAGTCTGAGGTTGCGCAAGGAAGCAAGGGTTCAAAGCAAGGGAACTACCTTGGATCCGGGTTCTTCACATCATTGAGGAACTGCTCGCGTAAGAGTGTGTGGAGGGTCGATATGCTGACAAATTTATGATAGGAAAGAGTGTCGCTTGATATGGCGAATGCAAAGTAGATAGAATCTTTCCGCCGTACTTCATCATCGGTCAGTTGACCTCCCTTCCCTTTCTCCACTGCAATGTAGACGTGTTAGTTGAATTGCAGTGGTATATCCAGGTGTTTAGGAAGAGTACTTTCGAGGAACTCCGTGAAGAGCCTGTAGATAATTGGGCACGCATGTGCGGGATGCTTCAGAACAAGGGAATTAAGCAATATCTCAGCACACGCTTTTCGTCGATCAATCCATGCACACCTGCAACTAAAGGTTAGCCAACCCATAGTAGTGCGGCGGTGCAACTCCAATTAGCGGTTATACCTGATCTCCTCGTTAAAGTAGTTCTCAGGCTCAGATTCCCACTCAATCAGATCATCTTGCGATTGCAGTAGATAATAGAGAACTAATGCCTTAACCAGATTTTCAATCAAATCCTCTGAAGAAGAACACATATCAACTTCACTGAATCCATCATTTTAAAAGAAAGGAGTTACTTGTGAATAGAGCCGTTATCTGCGCTGTGGACGCATTATCAGTGTCGTTTCGAGTGCCTGCAGGTTTGTAAGAGATTGCGCATTGGTACCCAAGATTTCTGAACTTCTGGCGGGCAGTACCTTCAATAACCAAACGCACGAAGGCCATGCAATGCACGACGAACTTCTCTGGAAACGCGCCCGGTGGAGTGGAAGGAACGGTTTGCAACAAGAGACTCAAGCAAAACTGAAGGAAAGGTGGTGTAAACGGCACGAACGCCTGTTGCGCCTTCTCTTCCACCTGTGCCGACCAGCGCACCATCTTTAGCGTATGTAGATCACATCGCTGGCAGGCAAGCGTGCATACCCGAAGTAGGAATTTAGATATGTGCTTAAGGAAGCCGTCCACGTATTCTGTCAACGGATTCTGAGGCACAGATGCTCCTAGTGGTACATGATACGTCAGTCTAAATGGCAAAAGATTGTGGTGTAACGCAAGCGATTGCACGTACGTGCAGCTGCAAAGGCCTTGCAGAATTCAAGGATTTTGGACAGGATCTGGGGAGGCACATCTTCAACTTTCTTTGCTCGGAGCAGGTGAAGACTGAGCAAACATTCGATCTTGAGGCACAGCTTGCACAGCTCTGCCTGAGGAAACTCATTTCTCAGAGCCTCTCTCTTCTCCTCACCTGATATCGGGTGAGTTACAATCAACTTTCATCTGAGACCGTTTGATCTCAAGAAGACGTACTAGGATTGCTGGCGAAGGCGCTTATACTATTGATGACATGGCTGGCGGAGGGAAGCCACGCCGAGCCAACAAAGTTGGCCATTTGAGGGGCCGCCTGTGTGAGTGCCTGCTGCGCTTGCTCTTGCTTGTTGGCCGCCACACGCTGATCCGTGTCAATCGAGAACAGTGTGACTTAGTAAATCAGAATGTATCCTTAGAAAAGCGCATTACCTTGAGTGCATAGTAGAGAGTCAGGAAGCCGCGGAGAGCGAACACAGGAGATTGTTGTCGAGCTTGAATCAACTCACAAAGCTTTGTTAAACAGTCGGGCCTAAGTAAGTGATCATCGTGAGCCTCTCATACCAACCAAGTTAGGCGATAAAGTTTCCATGAACACACCAACACACCGGGTAATCCGCTTCCACTACAGCACTGACGCAGAGTGCCGACTGACGCGCGAGCTGATGTGAGATCCCAAGGAGGTGAGTGTGCTATCCTGCTCAAGACTTGTGTGGCAACAATTGTGGTACCTGAACATTTTCTTCAGGAATGAGCTCAAACAGATTGTTACGCACGATGGCCTTCTTGTCCTCTGCAAAGGGTCTGGTCATCATCATCGCCACCAATAGTGTTAGTATTCATCCTCGTCATCGTCAGCAGGAACGAGACAATCAGCACAAAGGCAACAACAATCATCATCACCATCACCATCACCATCACCATCACCATCACCATCACCATCACCATCACCATCACCATCACCATCACCATCATCATCACCATCACCATCATCATCATCATCAGCAACTGATACTCGGTGATGTGAGCCTTGTGCGGTCATGAAACGTGCGTGTACCCCTGTCCGCTGACCCAGAAGCGCTGGATAAGGTTCTTGAGGTAAGTGAGCGCCAGCAACCGCACCGTGTGGTCCCTGTCCTTGGCTGCCGCCACCGCCTGCACCCAGACACCACGTGAGGTAGAATTAAATTAGTTTTTAATTTTCCTCATAATAAATAATAAATAAATAATAATAATAATTAAAACAATTCAGGGAAAATACGAGTAGGGCAGGAAGGAAGCCTGGCTCGCGTGCGGCGAGCTGGTGGAGCTGGCGGTAGGCGCCCTCGCGCGCGGCAGCGTCAGTAGGGTGCGCCGACGCCACCAGCGCTGCCGCCACCTCCTCCATTTTCTTTTTTCTTTTTTCCTTAAAATTTTAAACAACAAATAAATGTTTTATAAAATTCCGTCCACTCAGTGATTTCATTTCACTAAAAGTATTTCACGAAATATGAACCTGTTTTGTAAATTTGAAAATATTTGCGAAACACCATTTGTCGGGTAGGTAATGTTGATTGCATGATAGCAAATGGACAGGGTTAGTGAGTGTCAACGAAGTGAGTGTCACGAGAGTGCACCAGGACGGGACCCGTGCATTCCCCTTTCCATCTTGATTACGACCGAGGTCTCTGCTTCTTATGCTGCTGATGTGCCTAGCGGAGGAGGTTGTTGTTCCTAATAGGCTGCACACGCAGATCAAGGCTCAATGGTTCTATCTCGTCGCAAGAAGAACCAGAATGGGCCTCGGCTCTTCATTTCTCAGAGATGATGATCAGAGACTCCGCCATGCAACCGTTTTTTCAACAAGCACCGGCCGTAGCCAGGAGAAGAACCAACGGTTTCCACTACCCCGTGTAGCAATAAAGAAAGAACGAAAGCGAACTCAACAAGCGCGAAAGATCGAAGACGAACGAGAGTGACTCGTCTTCAAGTATTTTGATTTGATTTTTTGGTGATGATGATGAAGATGGCCACACCTCCTCGAAGTAAAGGAGGGAACCCTTCTCCATCCACAACACCATCCCCAAAATCGATCAAGCCCACCACGAAGCGGAAGGAGAAGAAGAAGGAAGGGAACAAAAAGGTGAAGATGGGGAACAAGAAGAATCAATTAATGGAAATTGCATCACCTCGCCGATATACTACTGATCAAGATGATGATGACGAGGATGGAGGAAAGAATGAAGATGATGATGTCCGATCGGGACCGCTCAGCTCGCCTCGAAGCGAAGCCCTGTCCTATAACCGCAAGACGCCCTCCACTCGCAAGCTCATCGCCAAGGCTCTTCAGGGCGGCGGCAGCGGCAGCCCCGGTGGCAACACCATTCAACGCCCCAGCCTTGTTTCCTCCTCTGGTACTTCTTTCTTTTTTAAAAAAAATTAGAAAAATAAGTACACACTGGGATAAAATAAACTATTGAAAATAACCTCGTGAAGAAAATTATTGATTTTTAAAATCATTTTTAAATGTGCGATAAATTTATTTTTTTAATATTTAATGAATGTATTGTTTGCAGAAGACGAAAGCGAAAGCGAAAGCGAAAACGAAAGCGGCAGCGCGGATGGGGAGGGATGTGCATCGTCGACATCGGCGGTCTCAGTGTGCAGACAAGACACATCGTTGCGGTCATCTTCGTCCGCCACCACAAACGCCACCAACTTAGGTACCTCGTCGTCTTCTTCTTCCACCGCCATCGGTCCTTCGTCGTCTTCCTCCTCGTCCCCAGCGTCAGCGTCCACGCCCTTGCTGGCATTTCATAAGCGGGACAAAGCCAAACTCTCTTCATCAAGTTCAGCGCTGGAGGCTTCCTCGATCAGTTCTTCTGCGTCGGCACCTTTCTTTTCAACGTCACATTCTACTTCTTCCTTGCCCGCCGTGAAGACTTCTCTTCCCTCGTCTTCATCGTCTCCCACGCCACATCCTTACTCATCTCTCACGCGTGGCCGCGAACCACGACCTCTTCTCTCGAAGCCAACTTCCTCTTCTGCTTCTGTTGGGACCAGTCCGAGCCGACTAGAAGCATTACTAGGACGCACTAGAGCTGCTTCTGTGGCAAATGGGCGCACTCGTTCCGCAACTCTTGACTTGGGTGATGGAGCCTCTCGATCACTAAGGTATGCTGTGTGATTCCGACCAACATTCTCTGATCCACATTCATCCAAAACTCACGTTCAAATTTTCCCAAGCAAAAACATCAGGGAAGAGGTGGAGAGGGACATTCTGCTGGCTGACCTGAGCGAGTGGGTGCAGAACAAGACCGGTCCGAAGGGTTCGCAGGGAAGCGCATCGGTACCGTACTCATCAAATTGCGATGTACCATACTTTAAGCTCAGAATCGGATCCCCAGGGACAGGACGATGATGCAGATAACGAGCAGACTGTAAAGGAATCAGCTGTAACACAGACCAAACCCCAAACCGAAAGCAACCAAACTACGAGTCTACCAGCTGTAGTCGATGGAGCCGCGGAGGATGTCGGAGAGAAGAATGTCGGAGCGATCAATCAGCCAGAAGAGAAGGAGAAGCCAATCAAAGGGAAGAGGGACAAGACAAAACAGGAAAAAGGAGAAAGCCGAAGGAAGAAAGACAAGAAGGAGGTGAAACCGAACAAGCGAGTGGTGGAAGCGCTCTGCTCCTCGTCGTCCGAGGGTTATGATAGCGATAGAGTTTCTGCGGCCGATCTTTTACGTCGATACTTCCCACAATCAGCTCAGGATATCGAGGACGAAGCCGAAGAAAAGGAGCGGCCCGATGTGGATATGGACATCGAGACTAAAGTGGAAAAGCCTCCAAAGCGAGACAAGACACTTGACAAGAATCGAAGGGGATCCGTTGGTCTTGATAAGAACGAGGAGGCGCCGATGCTGAATGTTCATGGTCGAGAGCGACGCGCCACTATTACTGAGTATCCGCTCAAACGGGAGCTCCCAAGCTCAGAAAAGAAGGAAGCAGCTCGACGAAGCGAAAAGAAGGAGAAGAAACTCACGCGGAAGAGGAGCAAAGATGGGCAAGATAAAGCGGTGGCGGAGCGAGAGAAAAGGAAGAGCAGAAAGGAATCCTCTCCATCAATCGCTAGCAAGCAGAGCGAAACCAGGTTGTCACATCAGGAAACAACGGACGACAAGCCGAGTCGGAAGACCGAGTTGCGGCCGACACCCTCAGCAGGTCCAACGCTTGGCAGCAGTAGCAGTGTCAGCAGGATGTTCAGCAAGAAGAAAGCCAAAGGGAGAAAGCCGAAACGCAGTTCCGTCGTCTATGGAGCGCCGCCACCAGAGTCACGAGACTGCTCCTTGGCTTCAGGTGGCCTCGGCACGAAGCTGAGGGAGCCGAGCAGAGGGCGAATGGTTGTCACAGGATCTCTTACCACGTCTCTCTCGGCGGCTGCGATCTGAGCAGCTACTTTGTAAACTCAACAAACAAGAATGTACAGTATTCCTCCCTTTGCTGCTTCGTACGATTCGTCGTCATCAAGGAGAGCTTGCATCTTCTGCTCCAATCTAACAAAGATGAATGTGGGATGGAAGAGGAGTACTCTTCAAGTGAATAGTTTTCTTTTTTGCTGGTGAGAATACAGGACCAATTGGGTCATTACCAGAAATAGGAGAAGGGCTTAGATGACGTGAGGAACTTGTCATCTAAGCAGAGATGAAAGGAAGAGGGAAAGCACGCTGGCACTAGCGGCGCTCGAGGTAGAACTGTATGAGGTTTTGTACAAACGCTGATTCGTAAGAGGCGTTGAGGAGCATCATTGTGGGATCGCAGCTCTCGTTTCGGAGGAACAAGGGCGCAAACACCATGGAAACGTTCTGGTACCCAGAGTTAGTTTGTTCCAATAGTAAGACTATGTTCTGAGATTCTGAAACACAAAGATAACAGCGTACCTCGATACCCATCTTGGTGATTGATACGTTGTCTGGTTCGAGGAAGCGTAATAGAAAGTTGAGCACGAATTGAGCTGTCTTGAGGTTGATCTCGGGCAGCTCCATGAGGATTTGGTTGGCCTTCACCGGGTCAGCTAGACCCTCAGTTATACAACGTTGATAGAAGGACGACGGCACGAGTGGTTCAGAGAGCTCCCGCAGGAAGGCTTTGAGAAGACCGGCAATAACGTGCACATCACCGCACGCTCCAATAGCCTTCATTTATCACACAAGCCACACGTTGAGCGTAAATGAGCTGAAAAGATAGGTTGCCAGGAGAGGATGAGCTTACGTCGAAGTTCAGGTCGTTGATTTGAGCTTTGAGTTTGTCTATCTCCTCTTGGGTTCCACTGATTCTGAATATTCCTAGTATGTGCACATGATGAGTGGAGTCCTTGGAAGGCTAACTCGCAGAAGTCCTTTACCTTCGCAACGATAGGCGGTGAGTTCCAACAGTTTGTCGCTGAGAAGTTTAATCACGACTGGCACATCTAAGTCAGCGTATTTAGCTGCCAGCTCGGGATCAGCGCCTTCGCCTGTCAAAATTCAAGTTGTATCAGAATGGGTTTTGCAGACGTATGGATAGAGTTGACGAGTACCTCGCTGCAGCGCGATGACCTCATCGAGAGTATTATTGAATATCTTGGTCTGCTTCTTCTTTTTGCCTGGCTTACGTTCAGAGCCCTTGTTCTTCTTGGCTACCTTCTCCTGCTTTTTAGCCTCCTTTTGCCGCTTCTCCTCTTCCTTCTTTTCCAGCTTTTCCTTTTTCTTTTGTTCTGCAAAGTATGAAAGAGTAAAAGAGCATGAGTACTGCTTGTGACGCTTGTTGGTCATGACTGGCAAAAGGATACCCTTCTTGTTGAGAACAAGTCCTCCCATAGCAGAGGCGAGTGCTGAAGCTCCCATGCCAGAGGAAAGATTGAGCTCATTGAGAGCATACACATCATATTTAGTGGTCCCAAAACTCTCGTTCCCCGCTAGCACAACAATAAGCGTTGCCTGAGAATTCTCGATGAGTATAACGAACAAAAGAACGCGGAGCGAGAGGTTCACCTTTATCAGCATATGTCCAAGCTCAATGATCTCGGGCTTGCTATGGCCAACCCCAAGGCTCTGCACCCAGTCCACAAATGCATCTCCTGTAAAGCACTTCTCGTACCGTGTCCCCAGCTTCTTCGCGTCCGCCACCTGCATTTCATTCCCCGCATAACTTGACCGTCAACGCACTCCTTGTCTCCCACAAAGAGAGCAAGTAGCCTGTGTACCTTGTCAAAAAGGGAAGGGTCGGTAGGCATTTCGCTAAGTCGCGGAACAAGAGTGTTAAGTGAGCGTTTGTGAATCCAGTTGCCACTGTTCCGCTTGTCATCACTGCACACGCGGTCAACGTTACGCGCATTCCAACATCAACAATTGACTCGGGAGCAAGTATGGCGCCAAGTGGTACCCGTTAGTGTCGCCATCGTCGCTTACACTGCGGCGGTGCTGCATACCTGGCAGCCCTACCACGGTGTTGGCCCGGTGCAACGGGATCGCACCGTCCGAACCCGCACTAATATTGAAACAAAAATACTTTTTTGGTCAAAGCAGTCATTTTTGGTCAAAAACTATTAAAGAAATAATGATAAAGAAAAAATATTCTTATTTCATAAACGTGTTTAACGAATAAACCTAAAATAAAAAACGAAAAACGAAAACGATAAAGAACGAAAACGAAGATGGGTGGTGTACTGTTGGGCGAGCCGTAATGGCGAGCCGACGGGCGGAGGGCCGCCCATGATGGGCAGCGCTCCCGCAGAGCGCATCACGGGGGCATGGGGCGATATCTGCTGCAGCATCATAGTCTGTCGTCGCAAGGGCGACCCTTGGGGAGGGACCGACAGAGTTGAGGTTGACGACGACGAAAACGAAGCCGTGGGGGAAGGAGACGCAGAAGGGGAAGCCGTCGCGGCGGCGGCGAGGAGGGAACTGGGCAGGGCCTCCCGTGGGGGAAGGGCCGGGGGCGGAACAGGGGAGGACGGGGGCATGGGGGTGGATGGGGGCGAAGTCGATGAGGGGACGGGCGGGGAAGGGAAGGAATTGCCGCGCTCGCGGATGGGCAGCGGAGGGGGGGCGCCGGAAAGAGGGGGCATCCCGCCCCCGAGAGGATCTGTGATGTTGCTGGGGGCGGAATGGGTGCGGGCCGCCCGCTTGAGGATGGCCTGGTTGAGATTTTTACGCAGCTCAACCTGGTTGATGGACGGAAGCGCGGGCGGGGCGCCTCCTACGCCGGGCGAGGGAACGCCAGGCCGAGGTCCACCCGGAGGGGGAGCGACCAGCACGCGAGGGGCGTGGACGACGCGCCCGGCGGGTGGGGGCACGGGGGCCACACCATTGAGGTGTGGCGGCGGAAAGCTCATCTAGCTTATGAGGTTGATGAACAAAAATGAAGAAGCTGATGCGAAAAGATCGAAAGCGATGGCCTTACTCCCTTCTTCCACTTGGTTTTGCTTAAACACAGTACCACAGTTGTTGTTGTTGTTGTTCGTAGGGTTCTTCTGCAAAAAACAGGAATGACGGTCTGGTTTCTGCACGGCAACGTTCACGTCTGGGCGGCCCAGGAATGCCAAGCTGTTCCCCTGCGTACAGGGGGCAATTGTTAGCATATCGGCCCTTGGCCACCACTTGGTGTTGACCAATGTATGAGAAACCTTGTAGTTGGTTGGGTGTGACCTGAACTTTGTCCAAGACCAGCTGCCACACCTGCTGTCGCACTACCTGTTCCAGTCCACGAACAATATCTCGCATTTTAAGTTTCTCATTAAGTTGAAATAATTTGCGAAACACTTTTCAAATTCTCGTGACAGCCGAAATTTTTTTCTTTGCATTTTCCTTATTCTCGTAAAGGAAAGGAAAAAGCGGAAAGATTGGCTCCCGTGAACCGCACACATCGAGAGAGAGAAAATGGCGGAGACGATGGAAGGGGTCACCACCAACACCCCACAGTTCGAATCGGCCGATGGCTCCCATCTCCTCACAGTGGTATGCCATCCATGGCCAGCCTCACCTTCCAAATTGCATACATCTGTCATTCTTGCCATTTCTTGGATGAATAATCCATTACGCGAACACTCGACCATAAAATGGAGAAATCAAACCCCATTTTTGTGTAGAGAGTGAAAATTTCTTCACATGATTATGCCTGGCAGCCCTCCCGCCGCAAATTAGGCACTGGAAGAGGTCTGAGTATTCAATAATTAGAGTATTCTAATTATTCAATTGGATTTGATTAATTAATCACTTCAATTGAAACGGTAGTGGTAATCACTGGGGTCGCTTGTTCTCACGCAATTCCGATGTTTTTTTT
>CDEZ01020930.1:0-31884 GCA_000826365.1 Acanthamoeba royreba
GATTACAGTCTTCTTTCGGATCCGTTGGTCTACATCGAAGCCTTCTGTGAGGCCCTCAAGGAAGAGTCCAAGCGTCTCGACGAAGAGAATGCCAGCCGCGAGGGCAAGAACCCGCGCTTGGCCTCCTCCATCATGGAAGCGCCGAGGCAGCAGTGGTTTGTCGGCTTCACGCCCAACCTCGGACCTGCTCACCATGTCTCGCCGCGTGGCCTTACCACCGAGCTGCTCCGCACGCTCGTCGTGGTTGAAGGCATTGTCACCAAGTGTACCTTCTTCACTAGCTTTTAGGAAGAGACGGACTAGCTCACTTACTTTGGACTCATTATCAGGTTCCCTGGTTCGGCCTAAGGTCGTGCGCAGTGTCCACTACTGCCCGCGCACTGGCGAAGTCCTCTACCGCAACTACCGCGATGCGGCAACCACTACCGGCATTCCTACAACCGCACTCTATCCAACCCACGACGAGCAAAAGAATCCTCTTGAGACCGAGTTCGGGTGGAGCGTGTACAAGGATCAGCAGACAATCACCATCCAGGAAATGCCCGAGCGTGCTCCTCCGGGACAGCTGCCACGATCAGTTGATGCTCTGCTCGACCACGATCTTGTGGATCGTGTTAAACCCGGTGATCGCGTTCGTGTAGTTGGTGTTTTCAGGGCCGTGCCTGTCGGAAGCAAGTTTGGAACGAATATGACTAAGTCCAACTTCCGCACGATTCTCGTAGTTAACAACGTAGAGATCATCGGCAAGGAATCCCTCGACACTTTCATCACCGATTCCGATATTAGAAACATCAGAGAAGAGGCACGCCGATCCTCTGGGCCCGGTATGTACCAAACAACAAATCCCTCGCGTTTCGGTTTCATAGCCTCACTGGATACACTTGCCTCTGCCGCACAGGTGATGATATCTTCACCCGCTTAGCGCAGTCTCTTGCGCCTTCTATTTTCGGCCATGAATACATCAAGAAAGCGCTGCTTCTTTTCCTGTTGGGCGGTGTCGAGAAGAACCTTGAGAATGGAACCCATCTTAGGGGGTACCTGTTCCATTTTGCACATCGAGAGCCTTTGCTTATTCAGATCTTACAGAGACATTAACATGATGATGGTCGGAGATCCCTCCACGGCTAAGTCTCAGCTTTTGCGTTTCGTGCTCCATATTGCGCCTTTGGCTATTTCGACATCGGGTCGAGGATCATCAGGTGTTGGTCTTACAGCTGCAGTCACCTCGGATAGCGAGACCGGGGAGAGAAGACTTGAGGTATCATGTAGTTTTGCCTCATTACGCGATGCGAACTTAAGTTTACTGTCTCCGTTCTAGGCTGGTGCCATGGTGTTAGCAGATAGGGGTGTGGTGTGTATAGACGAGTTTGATAAGATGTCTGAAGAAGATCGTGTGGCCATCCACGAAGTCATGGAACAGCAGTCGGTAACAATCGCTAAGGCCGGAATTCACACGTCCCTCAACGCCCGGTGCAGGTTCGACATCCCTCGTAAACCATGTTCTTGCTAAAAATGATGCTAAGTGCACGCCTTTGTGTTTGCAGTGTGCTAGCCGCCGCCAATCCAGCCTACGGACAGTACAACAGACACAAGAAGCCATCAGAGAATATCCGTTTGCCTGATTCTCTGCTTTCTCGTTTTGATCTTCTATTCATCGTTCTCGATGAGCTCAATCCGGAGCACGACAGGTACACCACAAATGTTGTGCGAAGTTTTAGACTTAATTTACCTCTCTCTTTTGTTAGATCTGTATCAGACCACGTGCTACTATCACACATGTACCGCCCTCCCGGTGAGCAAGATGGCGTCCCACTCGACACTGCCGATACTCATCACGGTACTTGCCCGTGCACCATCATAAAACTTACTAGTTAGTTTGCTGATCGTACTCCAATGGAGTCAGACCTCATGTCTGAGCTAACAGCTCACCGTGCGGACGTGGCGGAGACACCCATCTTCCAAAAGCGAAATCCCATCCACAGGAAGAAAGCTAATGAGAATAGAGAAAAGCGGCAGTTGTACACTATGGAATTCATCAAGAAGTACATCATCTACGCCAAAAGTCGTTTCCAGCCGCAACTCACGGATGAAGCCGAGGATTTTATTGCCGAAGAGTACACCAAGCTGCGTGGAAAGATGGACGTCCGTACGCAACCGGTCACTGCTCGTACTCTCGAGACGCTTATTCGTCTCGCTTCCGCACACGCCAAGTGCCGACTCTCGCACGACATCACTAAGGTACGCACTGTTAAGGCACAGCTACTTTTGTTACATTGCATTTACCCTTTTGTGTAGGAGGATGCTGAGGCTGCAGTGGAACTAGTGAACTACGCGCTGTATCATGAAGCACAGCCCAAGCGGAAGCCGAGGGCCAAGCCACAAGGAGAGAATGGCAACACAACAGCCACCTCTACCAGCAATGTGCAACCAGCCGAGAATGGGGCTACCACGGCCCGACCATCCCGGCAGTGCGTACCTGCCCATGCAGCTTTTGGAACAGTAGCTTACTCCTTAGATGCCTTCAGGCCTGAAGCAGCACGTAACGGGGCACCGACCAAGCTGCAGGGTTCTAAGAGCTCTAAGGGCAAGGAGAGGATGGAAATGGAAGAAGAGGAGATAGAGGAAAAGGGTGACTATGATTCTTCAGATGTAATGGATCAGGAAGAAGTCGATGAAAATGCTATGGCCGAGGGCTACGACGATCATGAATATGAAGAAGAGGACGATGGGGTGGCAGAAGTGACTGATGAAAGGCACTAATACCTCCTTGTGATGATACTGGATTGTGATGACTAATAGGACATGTCGGCGTTTGCAGGGTGCGTTCTGTGAAGCAGGCTCTCTTCCAGTTGCGAACAGAACGGCACTCCACTATGTTCTCCCTTGATGACCTGGAAAAGAAGCTCAAGAAGTACGTTTGACGCCTCCCATTAGGGTTATGTGTGGTCTAAGCGTGTGTTGGTATCCAACAGGATGAACGCAAAGATGAATTTCGCAACAATGGAGGCCATCTTGATGCAGCTGGAGTCGACGATATGCTACAGCAAGGAGGCAGGCCAGATCTTCCTTCTCGCCTGATCCTTCTGCTTCTCCCTCACTTTCATTTTGTGGTTGGACGGCAAAGTGTCATTTGATAAAAACTAAACTGATTTTATTCCGAATATTTTACATTCGCTCACTGGATGTCGGCACGACCAACACCGCGGGGCTCGCGCAGGAGAGACTGCGCATAGAGATCATTTTCAGAAAGTGGAGGGATGGAGTCAAACCACGACTGTATCTCCTCGTGCCGTGTGAATCCGTATGCTTGTTGCTGATAACGCTGTGGCATCATCACACACGCAGTTGAAAATTGTCAGCCAGAGGGGAGTTACTCTCAGGAGGGCATCGTTTACCAAGACCGTGGAAATAATGCCGTGAACGAGCACGCGCTTGCCAAAGTTGATGAGTTCGTGGGGCTTGTCGCCCTCCACAACCACATCGTCAGCATTTCCATCTTCGATGAATGTTAGATCGGTAAGGTAGACACCCCTGCACACAGGAGGTAGGGCGATTAGTCTGTTGCGAGTTATCGTAACGAATCAATGGTCAAGCACTTACACGTAGGGAATGCAGGGTGGCGATGAGGCCTCCAGGGCAGCGCGATAAACTTTAAAGGAGCCCTCCATGTTCATGAGGTCCTCCAACTCTTTCATGATGGTCAAAGCGCGCTTGGACACCTTAGCTCGAGTCCACTTGAGCCGAAGAAGGGCAGAATTATTCATTCCAGACACAAAGGCCATCACAAGTTGATAGTTGTTCATTTCCCGCAGATGCTGTGGGTGGACACAAATGATTGATTTTGAGTGAGGCCAACTGTAGTTCCGTAAACAGGATACGCCGTACCTGGGCTATTTTGATGCAGCGCGTCATGACTTTGGCCCTCTCACGCACCTTCTCAGTAGATACAATTACGGTACCCACCCATAAGGACACATGATTAAAGAGGTTGATTGCCGCCAGTAGATTCGGCGAAAGATGAGCTGTAGCAGGCTTGCTCCACGCTGTCTTGAAGAACTCACGTGGCTGACGCAGAACGTGAGCGATTTATGTTGGCTTTACAACACAAGGTAAGGTACCTGGAACTTGCTATAAATGTCCCATGTTCTGAGAGTGAGCTGCCTGGCTACCTCAAGCTCCTATTTTTCTGATCAGAACTGAAATTTGCACAGGTGATAGGCCAATAGAGCGTGCCTCCATATCAAAGAAATTGAGATGATCTGACATATTGCGAAGCTTGAGCTTCGTAGTACTGGGTGATGTGATAGTGATCCTCTGTTTGAGCATAGGAACCCGGAAAGTTAGTTAGTTAAATAGATAGGTTGGTAGGTAAGAGGATTATAGTACCGAGGGCGGTGACGAAAGAGCCTTCTGCAGCATGGTTGCGTGCATCTGCATGCCCTCCGTGCTAGCTAGCTTTTCCTTGATAAATGCCATGATCTTGGCCGCCAGGGGACAGTCAGGAAAGCCGAGAGACGTATAGTGTGCCTGTCCAGGCAGCGATGTAAGTTCTCAGACTGAGTGGAAACCACAAGGGAAGTACGTTAATAATATCTCGAATGGAAACACAGACACGAAGATGGATCTTCTTGACAACATCAGGATCGATGTGCGGCGGAGCGTTGTATCGTTCCATGAGCTTATCGAACAGCTCATCGGGCTCACAAAATGATTGAAACGTCATGATAAATGCCTGAACATGTGCATTTCACATAAGTTTGTGAAGAACAAGAAATAAAGGAGGGGACTTTTTGTACATCGTCATAGGCTTTGAAGAGGCCCTCCTCACTTGTGAGGAATTGAACAAGCTTGTTGAGAGTGCCCGCTCGTACCTGGGTGCGAGCAGCGTCCTCGAAAAGGAGGTAGGCATCACCACCAGGCTCCTCCCATAAGTTTTGAGCCCATTTGCCTTCACAGAATCATAACTCAGCGACAGGGAAAACAAGATAAGATTGAGTATCAGGTACCAGTCTTTTCGGATTCTGGTTGTGGTACGTATTCTTGCTTTGGACCGAGCACAAGTACGGCAGTGTAGGGAACGTTTTGCTCCTTGAGGCTTGTCGCTGGATTAAGCAGGACCTGCTCGTCGCCACTTCCATCTTTCTTACGACGTTGCCAGTAAAGCGAGTGATGTTGCACTGACACCCCTGCCTTACTGCAGATCTTCTCTAACACGCTCTCCACCGCATCGGTGAAGTGGAGCTTTATCGTCCTGTGAAGAGAATGGCGTTTAGGGCCAAATATTTGAGCAGATTACGTAAGATCTGTCAACCTTTGCTTGTCAGGTAGCACAACGGTGACCGACCGGGCCCGCAGGATAAGCTCCACACTTCTCGTCTAGAAAGTGCGATCAACAAAGTGGATTCATAGTAAAGCAGGAGAAGAGTACTCACCTTTCGATTGCCGAAGAGCTGAGGGTAATCTGCAAGAGTGCGTGCAGGCTTTAGCCAGACACCTTTGTGGGTCTTTCGACGAACGAATAGACCATAATCATTAGCTATAGACAACTTAGATGGACCGACGAGCCGCTGAATAATTTGTTCGGTCACGTCGGCGACCTTTCTATCCGGATCAAAGGGCATATCCTCCACGCTGTGTCCGGGGAATGACACCTATGTTGCGAAGACGATGGTGTTAATGGCGACGATAGCCTCAATACATGAAACTCATGCAGGCTATACCTTAAGCACCCACGGCTTCCGCCGCAAGAAGATTCGGGGTGAGGCAAAAAGTGAACGATACTCTCCCAATTTCTTCATGTCATCCAGCCAGGCACTCTCACCGTCCTGGTCAGGCATTGTGAAACCATATTCCTCGCCCTCAGCGTCGGATTCATGTTTGAATCCGAACTGCTGCAGGACAACCGACAAAGCGCTGCTCACAGTCGCGTTAGGATCGACCGTTACTTCTTTGCGCTGCTCGTGTGTTGTGGTGGTCTTTGACTTTGTTACTGTTAGCTTGCTGGAATGATCAACAAGGCACGTGTTAGTACATCGAGTTCATCTTCTTAGGAAAGAGGGCCATATATGTACAGTGGTCGTAGTTTGAACTCGCAGACGATTTCCCCCGAACCCATGGACAAGAGTGTAGCCGTAGTATCATCCATCCACGTGCTGGTGGTGCTATTGTAAAGCCCATAACAACCAATATCCTTCATGTCTGCGGTTAGGATTCGCCAGAGAACACAACGTACAATGAGAACTCACCTGGGGGTGGCTGAGTGGATGCTTCTGGAGGATGATATCTAGCGCGGTTGACACTGCATAACACAACACGTGTTTGAGATGACTGATTTGGTGTAGCTACACTGGTACGTACCTGTAGTGGTCGATTCGAAGGGCACAATCAACTGATGGCCAGTGTGGCCCATTAGCACCCGCAGGTAGTTCCCTTCGGTCACGCTGGATTGACCTTGCGATTCCATTCGCTGTAGAACTTTCTTCTTCTCGAACTTGGAGAGCATTTCCTCGTAGTCGCCTTCAAGTTCCTCCTCGAAAAGATCTAACTGGATTTGTAGTAGCTCAGAGGTATACAAGCGCAGTTTCTGCATGAAATAGTGCATGAGCAAGCGAAGAGCTTCTATCACAGATACACCGGTGTTACATACTTCCATCAATTCAATTATGCCCATCTGCACAAACTCTTTTCGGATATCCAACCGAGCTTCGAGGTCTTCTTCATCTCCAATCAACGTGTTGATGATATCCATCGCGTTAACCTGTTCTCGTATGAGTAATGGGTACACGCAGGGAAAGAACAGCTCGCGTGCGTACCAGTGCATCGGTTGGATAGGTGGATTGAATGAGAGGTTCCATCAGGCTGCTAAACCGTGAGATATCCGGATCCTTAATCATAGTTTTCTTATAGTTGTGAAACGCCTGCGTACAAGCCGCGTGAGGAAGAGACAGATACATGACCCCCTGTCTAATACGTAGTGGTCGTACCTCGTGAACCAGACGTTGGCCTACGTAGTGAACATCAAGTACCATGGCAAGAACTTCCAGCGCTTGAGTTCTTACTTGAACGTCATCAACACCCGCACAAAAACAGACGCAGTTGATACTGTCCTGTGTGGTCAATAGACTACGTACTGAGAGCTGCAGGTGAAGTAAGCGCATTAGTATCTCTGGGTAGTAAGATGAAGTAAGCGAAGATCCGTACTCCCAACAAGGTTTTCATCGATACGAGAGCGTTGAGCAGTACGTCCTTATCCTCTTGTGATAATCGTATCTTAAGTGCAGTGTTATTGATCAGGCCCACAAGTGATTCGATTCCTCCAGCTTCAATGAACATAGCAACCCAAGAGCTCGGTTGGGAATCGAGAGCATTTGCAAGACCTGCATGTAGATTGTAACTTCGCACATAGACCTGGCATCTTACACAAGGACATACCTTCCAGGTCACGAGTTGATGGGCGACCCTTCAATAAAGGGATATAATCCTGAGGCTCCATTGCCGCCTTGCCTCGCGATCCTCTACTCGCCCTGCTGTCCTTCTGCTTGGTTTTAAAGAGAGCGATAAGGGCTAATGTACTTGCATAATCATAGAGCGTCAGGAACCCGTACGAGCATCTCGAGAGTGGATCCCTTGTATTGAGTGAGAAGCTTCCATTTCTGATTAGCCGGAAGTTTCTTCAGAGTCTCTTGCCTCCTCGATGAAAAGTCTTGCTGTGACTGTTTACAGAGGTGAGGCAATGGCTTGTGGCTTAAGATGAAATACGTACCAGCATACGCTCGAAGGCATATCTGAACTTTGAATACGAAGGAATGTCTTCTTCCTTTTCCTTATCTTTGTCTTCCTTCTTCTCTGGCTCTTCCTAATCGTGAAGAAATAATGAAGTTCGCTCTCTTCATAATTAAGCCAATAAAAGCTTACCTCCTCCTCTTTGCGGGGTGGTCCCATCGCATCCGCTGAGGAATTAGAACGTACGATGGCGGGCATAGACCCAAGATCTTCTGGAGTTAAAGTTCGACCTCGAAGTGTCTTTCTCCGGTTCTCCACAAACTTCCTCATCTCGTCTTCTGGCGAATCCACTTTTGCGGGAGCTACGGAGGAATAAAGTTAATGTCATATCACCGCTCAGATGGAGGCAACTTACTGGATAGACTTTTCAGCTTGTCACTCGTGAGTGAAGTGGCGCGTAGACGGAAGAGCATGTTTGATGAATCAGAGCCCTCCAGCGCGTTATTCGGCACCGTAAGTTGACGTGGTGTGATATCGCCCCGTGTGAGTAATGACTTCTTCATGTCTTGAAGCCTAGGTTGTAAACATGCCACATGTAGCATACGATCTTCAGTAAACTGAACTCTGTTTGACTAGGCATTAAGGGAGGTGCGCATACTTGTCTGTTATACCAGGAGCGGAACGAGGGGATAGAATGAAACTGCCGCGGGTAGCGCTCGGACTGATGGCCGTCGCCGCCACCTGAGTCCTGAACGTGCCCCGTACTGTTCCGAAGGAGTTCCCTGTCTTGCCCGCCCTTTCTGCCAGAAGACCCAGCGCGCCTTTCGTGTGTAGTGTCTAAAGATAGTGGAATAATTGAGAACAAGCACAATAGATCCTCACCCAAGCTTAGTACCTCTTGTATCTGCTCCGGCAAAGGATTAGAATCCAGTGACAATCGCAACAGCTGTCTCATGCCCACTAAGGCCTCGGGCAAATCTTTCAGCCTTTGGTCATAAGAGTTGTGAGCATCCACAAGCGCGCGATCTTAAGTAAAGTGAGCAGATAGTACCTGTTATGGTGCAGAATCAGGACTACAAGGTTATCGAGCTTGCCAAAGTCTGGAGGCAGAGAAGAGAGACGATTGTATTCAGCATAGAGCTTTCGGAGCGATATGCAGCCAGATATTTCGGCGGGAAGCTCTTGCAGCTCGTTCTCTTGCAGGCACAGCTCGGTCAAGTTAACCTGTCGTCAGCATAAGTAAAAGATATTCACGATGTTTGGCGTACGAGGGAATCCACTCACCAGCTGGCCAAAAGACGAAGGAAGGTGCTCAAGTTGATTGTCGTGAATCTTTAGCGTTTTCAACTCTCGCAGTTCACCGATTTCATTCGGCAGTTGGGTAATCTTATTGTGCTGCGCCGATAGTGTGTCAAGTGACCTCAACTTGACGAGCGTCTGTAGGAACAGAGCAGGAAGCGAGTTAGCTATCCCTAGCTGAGGCTTACTTCATAGAGAGAGTGGAGATTCTCACATCAGGCAAGACGGTGAGCGTATTCTCGGACACATCAAGGTTGGTGAGGGCCACGCATTCCCCTAACTCTGCAGGAAGCAAGGAGAGGGCGTTGCGCCTGACCGCGAGCGACGTGAGCGTCTGCAGAGCGTTTATCTGCACATCACACACTGTGTGATCAGCATCGTTCACCATCCATCCTTGCACGCATTGCTCCAAGAAGGTCTAGCACAACACACCTGCTTGGGAATAGAGGGAATACGGTTCTCGCTGAGGTCGAGTAGCGCGAGGGCCGGGAGAGTGCAGAGGACGGGCGGGAAGGCCGCAAGGGCGTTCCGGGAGAGGTTGAGGCTGCGCAGAGAGCGCATCTCGTCAATGTCCTTGGCGGCAATGTCGGGAATGGCGTTAGCCGAGAGATCGAGCACTTCGAGATGAACCATCTCGTTGAGGCTTGATGGGAAGGCCATGAATTTGTTCTGGGGTAGGTGGAGCTCGCGCAGGTCGGCCAGGCGTGTCATCGAGGGCAGGGCAGTCAGCTTATTGTGTTCGAGATTGAGAATGACAAGATGGGCCATTAACGCAGATACCGCCTCCTGGGGGATCTTCTGTATCTTGCATTCCTTGGCCGAGAGGCTGTGTAGTTGAGGCAGATGCTTGGCCAGCTCCTCCACGGCCACGAGCACGTCCTTGTCCTTGCTCGCCTTCACCTTGGAGATGGCGATCTCCTGGCGTAGCCGCGGACTGATGCTGGCGCTACTCGTTCCATTGGTTTCGCCGCCTCCCCCGCCCGTACCCTTGGCCTCCTGTTCCGCAATTAATTGGGAGAGTTGGGATCCCATCTCTCCCCCTCTCTCTTGTATCAATCTCAGGAAGACCTTGCCCGGGATTGCCCTTGAAGAAAAAAAACTTGTAGCGAGAGAAGATGAAATGGGGCACTAGTGGTGTGTGTGTACCCCACAACAGTTCCTCCTTTATCCCAAGAGGACCGTTGAAGAGGAAGTGATAATGAGAATTTGAAATATTTGTGATTTGTGCGATCGAAAATGTTCCAAAATCCCCTTTTCGAGCGACTAAGTTAGAGCTTGGTGTTGGCTCGATTATGCATGTACATTGACGTCAGTGCTTTTGCCCTTCTTGTGTGTAGGGATCGGGTTCGATCGTTCGCTTGTCGAAGTCAATCTCTCCGCCTCAGTCATATCTATTTTATCTTTCTTGGGCAATCCACCGACGATCATGCTACCACTCTTCTTCTTAGAGGCGGGGCTGTCTCCATCGGTGAGATGCTTCTTGCTCCTCCGCCTGCAGACAGGAAGGAATCAGTCACTGACTAGAGACCGGAATCAGTGTGAGTGGGTCACTATGATCGTACAGGCTCTGTTTCTTCTGCTCAGAGTCCTCTCCGGTTGGCAGTTCGTCATCTCCCCGCTTGACGAGAAACGATAGCGTCCGGAAGCCCTTCGCTTTCTTCTCTCCATGTTCGCCTTCGGCGGAGGACGCTTCAGTGGAACCCTCAGCCGAGAGCTTATGCTGCGCCTTCCTTTCATTCTTCTCCCTCTCGCGCTCTATCTCGTCTGTCTCAGGAGGCTCTCCTTTCTCACGACGCTTCTCTATCCACAAACGGGCGCGTTCATCAAGTTCCTTCTTCTTCGTTAGGTACTCCGCGGCAAGCTCATCCAAGGTACTTGGAAGAGCATTCCTGCAGAGTGAAAACATGCAATAAGTGAGTGCGCCTGAAGTACCAGTCTCGTCAAGTGTACGCGTACTTCCTTCGGAACCACAATCGCCTTATCTGATGCGCTTTGTAGGCCTGTATATTCCCTATGGGTACAGCTCCAGTGGAGATAGAACCGCCTGACGAGCTAAACTGGGATAGTGTTGCTTCGGTCGTTACCGATGCCGAGCGCTCTCGCATGACTTCACTATGAATGATGGACTCGGACTCGGGAGCGGAAAGGGCACCGGTGCTTCGGGAGAGCTCGCCCTTTTCAGACCCAGCTCCCATCTCGCATGAATCCTAAACGTGAGTGAAGAGTGAACAATAGTGACAATGAATAGATTGTGAGACGGAGCCACCTGTTGAAGAGCTTTAAGAGTTTCTTGCTGCTCCTTGATGAGTTCTTCCCATCTCGAGGTACGAGTGCGCTCCTTCTTTTCCTGCAGCCACCTCTTCTTTTCACTCCTTCGCAGTTCCGACCAAGTTGTTTCGGTCTTTGCAAAGCGCAGGGCCCGCTTGCGTCGGGAGGAAGGACTTCCATCCCCACCTTCCCACTCTTCGCGCCCACTATCTTCTTCGCTGCCATCTAGTTCTTCTGTTTCGTCGCTGGAGAGTCTTCTTTCCCTTCGCACGGCTCGGATTCCATTTGCCGAGACGGATTCGAGTGGAACTCCATCATCGCTTTCGTAGTCTAAGTCATCAACTTCATCTTCACCAAGCTTGACGTCCTTCCCTTCAACGGTTTCCGTAGGCCGTTGGATGGCGCTTTCAGCACCTCGTTCTCTGCTATTCGCTGTAGACGAAGATCTGGTCTTGATGCCGCCGCTAGTTTCCGAGCCACTGTCCATCAATAGGTCCTCCTCGATCCGTGCGTCCTTCTCTTGAACCACGGTGACGAATGATCCTTGATTTCGTTGATCTATGAAGCTACCGCTGTGATCTGCTTCGCTCTGCTGTGGAAGTTCTCTCGGAAGGGATTCACTGCTGCTATTCGAGGTATCTTCGCTGTTAGCGGACGACCGCACATTGTCCTGTGTCAACGATTCCTGAGACTCTCCGGTTCCTTCGGATGCTTGCTTCTTTAGCTTTCTCTTGATGCGATGTGCGTTTACGGCTGGTTCATTGGAGTCAATCGACTGTTCGGATTGCTCGTTTTTTTGAAGAATACAAACACCATCACCTCGGTCATCCCACGTTATGCTACCCTTTCGGCCTCGGGGCGGAGTCATAAGTCCTTTCACTTCGCTTAGCTTTAGACTTCTAGCACCCTTCTTAACTTTCTTTTTCTTCTTCTTTTCTTCACTTCCGCCGCTCTTGCTTCGCTTGTGGCTGCTCTTCGCTTCAGAAGTTTCTTCCTTCGAACGGGGGCTATCGATGGTGAAGGAGGAGGTGCTGCTGCTTTTCGAAGATGATCCACTCTCTTCCGGGCTTCCTAGAGCCGAAGATGATACCGTCAAGAGTGTTTTACGCAACTCCTGCTTCTCACTTTCCCACTCCCGCTTGTTCTTCTCCGATTCTTCCTTCAGTATTTTGATCAAATTCTCCATAACTTTCAACCTTTCCCGTAGTCTCTCGTTCTCCTGTTCGATCGTTGTTATTGCCAAATCCATCTCCTCCCGAGTGTTGCAGCGCTTAAGACCAGAACCAATCCGCTTTCTCTTTTCCGTCCCGCTTTCGTTTTCGTCTTCATTCTTTACGTTTGAATGCCCCACAGCTGCATCTCCCTGCTTTGTGGAGTCCTTCCACGAATCGTCCTTGCTCGTCTCGCCAGCCTTATCGGCTTCACTTACAGAGTATAGGGCGGTGGGATAGAAGCTGTGTCGTCGTGGCGAGCCGATCAGGGACATAGGGTTTCTCGGAGAGGTTGCAGAACCTCGTGGAGACAAGTGGCCGGCTGCTGCAGGAAGACTCATCCCTGCCATACAAGAAGTTACCTTTTTTCAGTAAAGTGTAAATGCAATCTATCCAAGAGGGCTTTATCCTACCGCCATGAAGGCCTAACTTTGGAATTAAGACTTGATGGTGGGATCGTGGAACCTGCTGATTGTTGGGCAACAAGAGGAGCCTTGGCTTTCGACCTGCAGTTGAATTGATGCGCAGGAGAATGGGTCGTTTGAGTGAAAGAGTGAACAGTGAAAGTGAGAAGATACGAAACCTGATCGATGAATGGCCATCACGGAGGCAACTTCCCCAATCCGGTGGAAGTAAACGCTGAACGGTGCCTGTACACAGTGGGACATCATCCGCGCCCCCATCAAAGTTTAGCCTGCGTCATGGCATGGAACGTAGCACTAGCGCACGCACCCCGTCTGGCAGACACAGTGTGTATTCTTCCTTCTTACCAACGAGCCAGTCCACCTCTGCGAACAGCATGTTCTGCGAGTGCACAACAACCATCCACCCCATCCATCCCACCACCACAAACACCACAAACACCACAACCATCCCCGCGAACGAATTTCGTTAACTATTGGACTGCCTCCTAGTCAGACAAGTGAGGAGGGAATCGTACGTGAATCTTATCAACCGTGGCCTTGTGTGAGAGAGCCAACGAATACTCCTCAATGGGGAAGTCCCCCACCGACCGCACCACGGACACCTCCAAATAAAAATCAACTTAATATCATGAAACTTAATCTTCAAAGGCAGTTGATTATTTAATGTCATCTTAATCCAAAAAAAAAGAAAACGAAAAAGAAAACGAAGAGACTTCGCTTAGCGAAGAAAATGAAGCCTTGGCTCGGACGTACCACTACGTCGATGAGCGGATCCATTGCTTCAAACTCGCCAGCCCCGTGTCTAAAGTACAACCAGAACGTAACACACGGCCTCCGCGCACTTTTGTGTGGTTCTCTGAGGTGAGCTCCACCAACCAGCTATCAGATAGATCTAATATCTCCGACCAACCGCGTCACCGAGAAAGAAGGAAATGGGAAAAGAAAAACAAGTTAAATATATTTTATGTTCCTGCCCGCTGTGCGGAGAAGAAGCGAAGAAGAGGGAGAAGAAGCGAACGAGGAGGAAGTATGCGGGACGTCGGTTTTCGACTCGAGGCACGGAGGATGTTCAGGAGGAAAATGGTCGCACGAGGCAGGAAGAAGGTATAGTCGAGAGGCCGAAGAAGGAACCGAGGGAGATAAGAGAGGCGACCAAAGTTGCGGAAGAGAGACGCAGATGCTCTGGATCATGAGGGCCGGCGCTATATACATACAGTCCTGATGGTGTTTGAGCTCTCTCTTTGCACTTAGTAATCGTTGCCGTAGCCATCGCCCTTGCCACCGCCGCTTGTGTAGCCGCCGCCCTTGCTTGAGTAACCACCATATCCATAGCCGCCGCCGCCGCCGCCACCGCCACCACCACCGGCACCCTTGCTGCCACCCTTGCTTCCACTCTTGCCGCTGGCGCTGCCGCCACCGCTCGAGTAGCCACTATACCCGTCATCGCCGCCCTTGCCATAACCGCCACCGTAGCCATCATCGCCACCCTTGCCATAACCGCCACCGTAGCCGTCATCGCCACCCTTGCTGTAACCGCCTTTGCCATATCCGCCACCGTAGCCATCATCGCCACCCTTGCTGTAGCCGCCCTTGGAATAGCCGCCACCGTAGCCGTCATCAGCGTAACCACCGCCGCCATAGCCGTCGTATCCGCCCTCAGTGGCACCATAGTTGGTGTTGTTACCACCTCCGCGCATGCCGACCATCTCACCTTCTTCATCGTGGCCTTCATGGTCGTCAACGCCGGCCTCCGCAGCCTTACGGGCATCTCTGTAGAACAAAGAGACATCAGCAAACGAAATCTGGAAATCAGTTACAGGAATAGATCACAAACCTTTCCTTCTCGGCGGTCTTGTTTCTCCAGTAGAGGGCCATGCCGAAGGGAACAGCAGAGGGGAAGAGGGAGAACACCCATGAAACGATGCATCCGATCCAGGCACCCAGATAGGGGTACAACAGACCATAGATGATGCAGTAAACACCATTGGACAGATTACCGAGCATCACAGTGGCTGTTTAACAAGTCGTTAGAACTGCCACGCCATCACAACTGACAAGACGCACGTACTCGAAATGCCCGTCATGTAGGCCTCTCCGTGCTCCGTCCAGATAATAATCAGCCACACAATACCCACAAGCGGGAAGACGGCAGTAAGACCGGAGACGACTTGGAACTTGGACGAGATGTAAGCTGCCACCGCAGTGACTACGGCAGCGCAGATGGGCTTCCAGATATAGATGCAGAACTTGGCACGACCCTAAAGAACGTTGAGCGAGCGCTTAGTGTACACATTATGCCACCTAGTCAAATGGGAAGGCTTACCGTGTAGTCCTTGGGACGAACGTAGTTACGCATGCACAGACAGCCCGCAGCGATGGCAATAACATAGGCCACCGCAAGGAAGAAGAGAGTCACATGCAAGATGTCGTACGACTTAATCTCGTTACCTGGTTATTAAATTGATTAACAAATGGTGAATTACAGCAACGAATGTTTGCGTACCCCTGAAGATGGCGACAATCAAGAAGTTGCCGGCAATCCAGAGAACGAGAGAGAGGATCACCACTATGGCTTGCTTTACGTTCATATTCAAGTTGAGGGTGATCATGGGGAAGAACTTCCAGATGCAGAACATGAGAACGCCAAGCAGCCTGCCCAGAGAAGATTAATTAATTTCAAGTGCCGAACTGCAATAGGGCTTGTGCGCTGAGGCCAGAGGTCTGGGGAGGGGGCGCGTACGTGCCGAGAGGCACGGCGAACATGGCATCCTGGAAGGCCTGGGTGTCCTTTGTGACTAAGGCTATACATAAGGCAGCCACACCAGTCGTCTGTGGCATCGTTCTACGAAAATGGTGACCAAGTAAGCGGGAATGAACATAGTCATAGGACACGAGGACATTTTCGAGCCTCATTGAGGGGAAGGGGGATGGTTGAGCGTACCCGAGAATGCCGCCATAGATGGACCTTGCCCGTTCGGCTACAATCGCGCATAGAAGTACGATACCAGCCGAGAAGGCCGCACCAATCACGGGGACCGCAATGTGAGTCCAATCGAAGGAGATGGTGATGTCCATCCTACGTCCTCCTCAATGGGTGTGTTTCTGCGGATTCCCCGCACGTAGGGTTCGAGATGAGTAGTTGCTCGTGCGAGGTAATGTATGTCTACAAATTAAATCAAATAAAAAAGTAAAGTGATAATGAAAGTCGAGGCGATGTGCGGGCGGTTGTGTGTGCGATGGAGGAGCTGGTGTTCTGTGTTGTTACCTTAAGAATATATATTAGAGAGAAAGCGGGCGCGAGCAGCAGTGGTAGTCAAAGCAGCGACTGCGGCAGCTGCTGACGGAAGGGAATGAAGTAGAAGTGTACGCCTCCGTTGCCGCGGTTCGCACCAGGTCCTCCTCTCTCTCGGTACCCAACCCTTTCTCACTTGCTTGTGTTGCCCTTCCCTGCGCCTCAGCTTCTACACGGCTTCAATTTTCTGTCGACGTAACAACCGCCAAAAGAATTTGGCGCGTATGCAGCTGACTCGCTGATTGGAACGCACACTCCGTTGGTAGACTCCGCGGAGCAGACAGCGCCGACAAGGTTTGCGACGGTGCCCCGCAAGTGAACCGAGAGCGGATGCTGGACGTTGACGCATTGTCTACATTCGAACAACAGAAAGCGCGAACAGAGAAAAAACCTGGAACAACGACATTCCAGCCATACCAAAACTCGATTCTTGCGGGAATCAATAAGAAATCTCACGACACACTAAACACTCCTATCTCCGATACGCGTTTGTTGCAGACAGCGAAGCATTTCGCACCACGCGATTCAAAATGGAAGATTGCAAGAAGGGAAACAACGTCCTCTACATCACGCCTGTACCTGCGGCGCCTTCTGAGGTTGCCCAAATTCAGGAGGCTGTTGGTGCCGAAGGATCTGTCAAGGTCTTCTCCCGTGCCCAGATCAGCGCCGGTACTATCATTATTTTGTGCATCTTTCATCTGTCATTTATTTTATTTTGTCTTATTTTTTATTTGCTTCGCAGATAAGCTCGCAGAGGCATCGTCGACGTTTGATGTGGTTATCTCGGCCAGTGCATCGGCGGCAGGCCACCAGACTGACTTCCTCTTTGAGCTGGCGCGCGTCCTCAAGCCCTCCGGCAGGCTCGTCCTCAGGGAGCCCATGCTACTCGGTCCTAAGGTAAGTGACCGTTCTGGCTACGCGCGCGATGGGTGCACAATTTAAATACATTCGTGTGGCTTAAGCTCTTTCCTCCTGCAGGATGGCATGGTGACATCGCTCCGCGCGAAGGAAGAGCTGGAGAGCGCTCTCCTTATCTCCGGGTTCACTTCGACCACAATCAGCAACACGCAATCCACCCCAACTGCCGTTTCCTTCCCTACAGTCCACGGTGGTGCTGATGTTCAAGCCCAGATAGCCACCTTTGAGGTATCGTGTGATCGTGATTGAGCGCGCACATAATTTCTTACTGGGGCGCTGATGTGCGGTGAATCAGGTTCGTGCTGTGAAGCCCAACTGGGAGTTTGGTGCCTCGGCAGCCCTGAGCCTCCCGAAGACGAATGCGGCATCAACTGGTGCTGTGTGGTCGCTCTCTGCCGGTAAGCTATTTGACATGCCTTTGGACTTTGCGGGCACATACTAAGCAGCATCACAGATGATACTCTCGATGAAGACATTCCGGCCATCAAGCCTGCAGCTGTCGGTACCACCTGGAAGCTTGACACGGACGATGGCGACCTAATTGAGGATGACGCCCTTCTGGAAAAGGAGGACTTGGCTAAGCCTGATAAGGGTGCGCACGAAAACCAATCATCATGAAGCCCTCCCTAACCACTTGATCTCACTGCGCACAGTATTCGACTGTGGCACCAGCGCGGGCGGAAAGCGTAAGGCGTGCAAGAACTGCTCCTGCGGTCTTGCTGAGGAACTCGAGACGGAGGCGACCAAAGAGATCAAGAAGAAGACACCTGAGCAGGCCTCGGCGTGCGGCAACGTACGTGGTTAGGTGTTCGATCCTCTGCGAGCAGATCGACTAACTTTTTCTTTTGTGTTACTTCCTGTCCAGTGTTACCTCGGTGATGCTTTCCGATGCGCGAGCTGCCCCTACCTTGGCCTTCCTGCGTTCAAACCAGGAGAGAAGATCTCCCTGGCCAACATGGAGTGATCCCCTCTCTCCTCTTCTATATGAATCTGTTTTGTCTTTACTGATTAAATAGCTCAACGAACCATCGTATGATGTATCGTGAGAAGAGCTCTTACGCGACATGGTGATCGGCCGAAGGGGACATGGAAGGAGGAGTGTTGTGTGCAAAACTGTGATGGTCATCGACGTGCTGATATGGTTGGTTGTACATGAGATAGGGCCCTTTGAATCACGCGGAGCGGAGGAAGGAATCGATACGGAGAGACGAAGCGGAGGAAAGAGAAGTCGAGATTGTGGTTGTTCACTCGCCGCCGTACTTGGCCATGAGGTATTCTGTAACCTCCTTGTGACACGCCTCGCACACGCGCACGCTATCGCTGTATCCCTTATCTGCAAAGAGACACAATCGATCACACCAAGGGCAACACGACCGCAGGAAATGAATGAATATTCATCAGCATCAAGATGTACAGCAGCTGCCTCTCGCTCGTACCTCGCAGTGTGATGGAGTTAGGCGTGCAAAGTGCGCAAAAGATGAGACCACAGTTGCGGCAGTGATGCTGCACACACACCATCAACACATGCCCACGAAGAGTCGTCAGAAAGGCTTCCGCCGAGAGCGCTGTTCCATTTTCCCTTAAATAGCCAATTTAAATGAATAATGAAATATCATAAAATATATTTTAAATAAACCTATCATTTCTATCATTTATTTCCAACATTAACATTTATTTTCGCTATATAAAATATTTAAAGTGTTTCTTTTCTCACCTAAAAAGAACGAAAACGAAAACGAAGGGAGGGGTACCCGTCGAAAGGAAAGGGTGAACTCTTTATGGCACTTGAGGCACTCGTTGGTCTCTTCATCGGGCATCCAATTGTTGTGGTTGTAGGTGGCCATCAGAGGCAGGAGCGAGGGGTCGCGCGAGGACTCCCCCGCAACGCTGGACTCTTGACCTCCGGCCGCCCTCTCGATCATGACGTTGCGTCCGGCCCATTCGAAGCGGTCCTCCAGCGGAAGGGACCCTACATGCAGCAGGGCCTGTGGGGTGGGCGTCTCCTGCTTCTTCTTACGCTTGGCCGTGCCGCCTCCGTTGGGGATGGCGATACCCATGATCGTTGTCGGGCTGTTGGGCATGCTCATCGTGCTTCGCTTGTGTGGTATGTGGTGTATTGTGTCTCGAGTTTAGTTCAGTTTGGTGTCGGGCTGTCTAGTTCCAGGCCAATGGTGTGGACTCCGTGTTTTCTTCGCACGCGCCACCCAGAAAGGGAGCTAAACAGCAGCCATACACACAGAAGCAGAAAAGTGTGAGGCTTTTTGCACYCAGTGTGCAGACCTCAAACACATCCTGTGCAATCCCTTGATTGTTGGAGAGTCAGGAACTGCGTACGGGCACACCCTGGGTGTCCCAGACGAGTGGCCATATCCCAAACCCACTTGTGTCTGGCCCAAGAATAATGGAATTTCAAAAATGCGTATCGCATATTTAAAATATTTCCAAAATTGCACGAACCGCAACGGACAATCCCGTCTTGTTCGTCACATCAGTTCAGTACCCACATCTGCCATTTTCAATTTCATTCCAGATGTACGCCTACTTCTTTCTTCTTTTTTAAATGATTTGTTTTGGAGTTATGATTGTTTAATTGACTCATGACTACGTCATGTTGATTCAATTCTTTTTTTTTGTGTTTTTAGAGAATTTAGAATTACGGGCCTCCGTCTAAATTCCCTTTCCCCATCCCCGTTTCGAGTAGAGACACCCGGCACTGTGTGAGAAGAGCTGCAAATGTCGAGAGAACCGTCACGAGGGCGACTCGAACGCAGTTTCGTGGTCGATGGCGACCCATGCGATCTCGAAGTAGACCCCGGATTCGGCCATCTCGGCAAATCCCTCCTCACTCCCGGTACGTAGCACCCGTTTATTATTTTTTTCAAGTCCCCCTCACATATATTTTTCTACATTTATACAATTATTTTATATGTATTTGAATTATTGATAATTCAAGTATATTTATTTTTAATATTTTTAAAAACTCGTGCGAGAGAGAAAAGAAGACGAACTTTACTACACTTCGGAGTTAGTTCCGGTGTGGCCCGATAAGTGGACGGCCAAATTAACCAGCTCTCGGTGTTGCTTGTCATCGTGTGCACAGGTCTCGCCGATGACGTGCTCGGTTTGCAGACTGACCAGTCCCTGCAATCGTTCCACAACGACAGTGCATGCACCGAGCAGCACGGACTCGAGACCGGCAAACCCGATCCCACCATCGTCGAACACGGGGACCATCATCACCACAAGAAATCCGCTGGTAACCACACGCTGTTGATCGCGCGCTGCAGGTTTGCTACTGCTGAGCTTACGTCATTCTTGACATCACAGGCAAACGTAACATCAATGCTTTCCAACTTGCGATGCTTACGTACTTCTTCACGTGCGGCGGTCCTTTCGGTATTGAACCGTCGGTGGGCGCTGCCGGGCCTGTGATCACCCTGATCGCACTTGTCGGTGTACCCATTCTCTGGTCCCTGCCGCAAGGTATGCTGGTCCTCGACATGTTTATTGCATTTTAGGATCTGACCACTCTTTTCTTGCAGCTCTGATGTCAGCTGAGTTGTCACTCATGGTGGACGAAAACGGAGGCAACATTGTGTGGGTCCAGCGCGCATTCGGACCTTTCCTGGGGTGGGTCAACGCATTTAACTATCTCGTGTCGGCATTCGCTTCGATGTCACTCTACCCTATCCTCGTTATTGACTACCTGCCCCAACATTGGCAAGTACGTTGGTCCCTGGGAGCATTCTCCATGCGCTATGATCTTGTAATTATGGTTATGAATTTGTGTTCATGCAATTCTTATCCTGCGTTGCCTGGTTCATTTAGGATTCACTGAACGACGGAGAGGCGTTCGCCATCAAGTTTGGCTTCGTGTTCATCATCATGTTGATAAACATCTGGGGTATATCGTGGGTCACACGACTTTCCCTTATCTTCCTCTTCTTCATCCTCTCTCCTTTCCTCGCCGAGTTCATCGCACTTCCGATCATGGGTGGCCTTCAATGGGATAAGCTCAATTACGTGCCTTCCTTCAACGACATTCAGTGGTCCCTATTCATCTCCACCACCCTCTGGTCCTTTGGTGCGCAATCTACCCAAGCTTTAATCGAGTATCACCGAAGCTTTCTGTCTCACAATTTATGTGATCAAAGGTGGCTATGACTCCATGGGATCAGTAGCGGGCGAAGTTAAGGACGGTCGAAAGACCTATATCACCGGTATTGCTATTGGTCTTCCTCTCAATGTATGTCAGCTGCCTGCCAGCATGAACGCTACGATGTGGAGCTAACATGTCGTGCAATCAGATCCTTAACTATCTACTACCAGTAGTGATGGGTTGGGTTTACACACCCGACCGTAACCTGTGGCAGTCAGGCTACTTCACCACTCTCGCCTACTCGATGTCTTCATCTCTTGGGTATTATTGCGTCTGCTGAATCTATTTGAGTTTCGAGAGTAACAAGAATGCATGCAGGTATTACATGATGGCATCATCGGTGATGTCGAACTTTGGCACCTTTAATGTGACAATGGCCTCGATGGCCCGTGTGCTCTGGGCTATGGCCCGTGCTCCAGGCGATGCCAAGCAGTTACCATCCTTTGTCGCTCTCTCCTGGCGCCGTAAGACCGGCACTATCCGGTATGACCCTCGCATTTATCGTACCTCACTAGGTTGCTCATCTCATCATCCGCCACAGTCCTATCATGGGTATTGTCATAACCGCCGTCATCACGATCGTTCTCTCTGTCCTGCCGTTCAACGTGCTTGTACAGGTACATTTTTCTCATTCTGTTTGCGTTTGAGTGTACTCACTGAGTCCTTCCTGTGTAGGTGACGATGTTCATGCGAGTGGTCAACCTTTTGCTTGAGTACTTCGCGCTCATTCGTCTCAAGTACACCGAACCCGACACGCCGCGTCCGTTCGTGGTGCCCGGAGGCAAGATCGGAGCTTACCTTCTTGTCGTGCCCACACTTGTTCTCTCTGGTGCGCACTAACCCCTTCTTTTATGTGAGCTTCTTCCTTTGCTGTGAGGCTCACAAGAGAGTTCTATCCAGGCATGCTGTTCGCGGGAGGCGATTGGCAGCTGTGGACGATCACAGGTGGTGCCAACGTAATCATCGTCCTCACCTACTTTTTGAAGGTTGGCCTGCAGTGGCTCTGGCGCCGATACGCTCCGTGGTCCCGATCGGAGGAAGCAGAGGAGACGAAACACCTCGTCAACTAAACCGAGTTCCAGCGCATGCAGCTTCAATCACACCACAGGCCGCCAGCTTGCCAAGCGGAAGGCCTCGCTGTACTCCTCCTTATCGGAAACCCGAAACAAAACCTACATTTTTTGACGCAAGGGAAAAGAGAGATAAGGAGAAGCAGCCTTTGTTTTTGTTTTGTTTTGTGAGCAGCCACGCAAGGTTCGAGATGGCCGATTGCGGGATCGCATAGATAAATGGTTCGAAAGTTCAAATATGTACATCGCGGTACGATCAGACCAGCAAGCCGCAGGCAGTTGGCGTAGTGCGCCCTCCTCCTTGCATTCAGCAAATCGCAGCAGCATTACAGCAGCCTCAGGTCTTCTTGTATTCCGTGAGTACTGGGTAAATGTTCTCGAAGGCCTCGTAGATCTCCTCTCGCACCTTGGCGCCCGTCAAGACGATCTTTCCCGAAACGAAGATCAAAAGCACGATCTTGGGCTGCACCATACGGTAGATCAGACCCGGGAACAGTTCAGGTTCGTACTGCACACGTTAGAACCACCAGATAAGTACGTGATTCTCCACCATGATCTTGCGCAAGAACGTACGCTGCAATAGTGGTTGTGCGCATACGCGAGTCCTTCGAGTCGAATGGGAAATCGCACGTCGCAAGAACCCACGATGTTCTGGATCTTGAAATCGAGGAACTTGGCCGGGAAGCCCAGTTTCTGGATGATACGCGCGTACTTACGGGCCGCAAGACGTGAAGCCTCCTCGCTCTTTGCACCCGTGCACACCATTTTGCCCGACGCGAAGATGAGGGCCGTAGTCTTTGGTTCTCGGATCCTCATGATGACTGCAGCGAAACGCTTCGGGTTGTACTCAGCATTACGCGCTCGCAACGCAATCTGCTTGAGATCGAGCTTGCAGCCCAAATTGACCGTAGACACAATGTTCCTGAGATAGTGCACGTTGAGAAAGGAACTCTTTGTTCATCTCTGAATCCAAAATCAAAGGCAGTGCTAAATCCAAAACTTTAATTGTAAATGGATTGGTATGCTTATGGTATCCAGTGTCGTGAAGGGACAACCATTTAATTTAAAATTGATAAGGAGGAAGGAGTGGCAAGATACGTACTGAAGGGTAGGGATGATGCCCGACGGGTGCTTCGTACGATCCACGTCGTCGGCTTCCATTTCGTCAATGGTTGTGATGTTCGTAACGGCGACTTCCGAGGAAGAAGATGAAGAGGGAATGGAGGGAGGCGGGGGCGCTACTTGGTGTCCAGAGGTGAGGTTCAGCTGATGCAGGGGAGGCAGATGTTGTTGGTGCTCCAGGCCCTGCAGCACGTTCGTGAGGCTTGGCAGGGTCGGCACGCCGCCCAGTTTGCCATCGACGCGATTGGCGATGTCCATCTTCACACACCTTCCCTCTACAAAAGTGTCCTGAACCTGGAATGGATTCGAATCGACCCCCCTTGATGTGCCCTCTTCGTGTGTGCTACGCGGCCACCAGGTCTTCCCTTGCCTCCAAGGCCCACCCTTTTCCTCTTCTTTCAGAAATTAATCTGGGCAGGCGCCTCTGCAAATTTCTCGCTCTACGCGGAGGCCGCAGAAGAAGATTCAATGGCAAGGGACCTGTTGATTTTCGTCCTGTTGGATCGGAAAAAAGGATGAGAAGAACCTGCGTCTGCTATTTATCCCTGACCAGGCGCCGATTTCGGTGAAATCTCCGTCGAGGAAAAGAAGGAAAGAAAATATTTTCTTTTTTAAGTGCCTTTCCTTTTTTATAGTCGTGTGTGTCTGTTCCTTCCTTTGTTTCTGACTCAAGATGGAGACCTCAGCTCGCATGGTCGTGCTATGGGCTCTGGTGGTATTCGTGCTGGGGATGATGCCCACTCATGCCCTGGGGCAGGAGGAGCAAGAGGCGGAATGGCTGGAGAGCCGGTTCGAGATTGAAGGGCTGCGAGATCTTCGACAGGCAGTGGAGCTCCCCGAATGGTATCCAACTGACGGCTTTGTCTCTCTCCGAACGCTCAACCCAAGGAACCCGAAGCGGTTCCAGTACGACCATCCTTCCGGAGGTCAGTGCGATGTATCATCCACCACGGAGGTCAACACGTGCTTCTCCTACTACCAGGATTCCACCGACCAGGTACCGTCTCATTGATGATCTTGGGTCACCTCTTCCTCTTGGGTCTCATGCACTACCCCATCCCACGTAGAAGTGGTACATGAAGAACTGCTGCAACTGCGAGGTGGACGCCAAGTTCAACGTGGTCAACCCGTCCAACCCGGCCAACCAGCAGCCCCCCACCTGGATCTTCTTCAATCAGGGACCCCTTCCCATTGGCACTCGCCAGCGTCTCTTCTTCCTCGATGACAATCCTCACCTCAACCCTTCCCTCTACTTGGCCGAGTTCGTCAACTGCTGAGGTCATCCATTTACCAGTTCGCCCATGACGGCGCTCTTCTGTGAATCCGTGACAAATAAACCAACCTCAGCTCCCACTCGTCTCATGTCCAACGCTCACACCAGCGCCCGATCTGATGAAGTAGCAGGGGGAAGGTTTGGGGGAAGTCTGTTCGAAAGCCATCAGAGAGGAAGGAACCGACCGTCGCTGTGACGATAGAGGAGGTAGGTCTCTTGCATTGACTCCAGCAAAGCGTCCACCTCAGTTGCTCGGTTCTGCGCGAATGCCCGGAGCAGTGCAAATCGGGTACAGCCATCACTTTCCCTGTTCGGTTGCAATGGATCAGAGGGAGGACACAGAGCCATCATCAGATGAAGTAGGAAGAATGTCTACCTGATCACCCGAAGGACACTTTCTTCGGAGAGTTCCAGGGTACGAGATTGTTGCTCCTGCGCCTAAGAAGATTCCACGTTGTCAGCAGCTGAATGTAAGTGAAGATGCAGAAGCCTTCGTACCTGCTGCGGTAGTGGTTGGGTCGATAGAGGTTGATCTTGCGTGGCTGGATCTGAAGTCTGCGACCTTAAACGCTTGAGAGGCCGATCCTGCGGAACACGCGGTTGGCTTGACGGCGAAGAATCTAGTTGGGAGAACATAGTTTTCAATGATTGAATGTCCAGCGCCAGGGAGGTATCGTACTGGGGGATGGGCCGATCTTATTGCCAGCGTGGCGAGTGGACTTGACGGCACGAACCGGTGGGAAGGGATCGATTTGTGATGACGTTGGATTGGATGTGGAGCAGAAGGAGTGAGGAATAGTTCTGCTCGCGGATGAAAGCGACGAGGAGGAACTCGATGTTGTTGGAAAGGAAGCGGTTCTGGCTAGCGCTGCTGGAGCTCTTTGTTGATTCGAAAACATCGGGCGTGAAGAAGAGGGACGAGCCGGAGGGAACGATGGTACGCCTCGAGGCGGTTGGGAGGGTGGCTGTGTACAAAGGTCCGGCTGTTGGGACGCTGGCGCCGTCTGTGAATCCATGGTTTCCGTTTCTTCATATTCGTCTTCGTCGGTTGGATAGCTGTACGTATGTCATGGAGTGGTCAGAAAATCGCCAGTAGAAGCAGAATAAAGGCAAGAATGACATACTGAGAGAGGATGTATCGAGTTCGAGCGAGACGTACGATACCGAAATCAGTCTCGGGATCAGGGAGGTGCTCTTTTATGCACCTGAGAGACCCTTGCGAGTCTAGTATAGGCTAGTGTAAGCCGCGGATAACTACAAGATGGCCGTCTTACAGTTCACAAGAACAAAAGTACCTGGTGGCAGGCTCTCTATAACCCCAGCAATGGTTTCATACATGTCATCAGGGAAATTGATGCGGTCCCAGTCGATTGGATAAGCATTCTCGGCGGCTACGGCTAAGTAAGACATTACCGTGCTCGGCTGCAAGCAACAAGGTCAACATCAACCCGACGATGGCAAGGAAATATTACCTTGATACCGCGTATAGCAGAAATGGTGTCGATTGAAAGCTTCTGTTCCGCAAACATTTTGTATACCTAATCTACCACGGTTATATTGCAGATCAGGCAAGTTCGTAATCCGGTCCAACGCACCTCCATTTTAGCCTGCGTCATCTTCTCAGCTCCCTCCAGAGTCCTCTTTATTCCTCGACGTTCAGGGACACTCGAGCTTGGAATATCGACGGGCACCATCCCAGGCTTCCGTGCTTCAGTGGGATCCAGATCCGTTCGCATTCCACGCTGACTGCAAAATTGCTGCAAAGAATGGGTCAGCAGGGAACACAAGTTTAAACGGGTTGGCGCGCAGCGAACCTGGATTGCAGCGACAAATATGGAGGAATAGTTCCTCGCCTTTTGTTCATCGACACCCTCCACGGCTCGGAAACCAGCCTCAGTAGTGGGGCGAATCCGAGCTAGGGTTTCCAGAACAGTGATCGGCATAACCATATAGGGCGCCAGTCCGCGGCTGTGGGCCTCATGTCGGTTGATGCTTATCAAATGGCTGAACAGCTCCTCTACATCCTTGTCCATGAATCGCAGCTTTTGCTGATCGGCGATCTGCTTCAAGCGCTCTCGAGCTTGCATGCGGCTATTTTCTTCCTCACGCATCTCAGTGGCGATGGAAAGGAGAATCCTCTGTCCCGTCTGGACACCAGTGGCTGTGGAAAACTTTAGGGTAAGCACGCAACATGCTAAACATGGGGTCCGTACTGATCCACTCTTGACCCTTTTTCGAAAGCGAGTAGGTTTTGTAGAGGTCTCTGATATTCTCAGCAATATAACCCTCATGAAGCAATTGACGACTCAATGCAGACCACCAGTCCTTCGAGTTATGCCTGCCCTTACCTGTTTCGGGCGTGAGTACAGTTGGGACATCACTTTCAATGCCGTACCGTGGGTTTCCAGGCGATCAAACCTGCGCTCCATGATCTTAGCCGACTTCGATCCTCGCAGCACGTCCACCACCATGGTTAGACCAAATTTCTGAAAGGGGAAGACCTTTGTTAATCGTGCATTCTTGGCTAGTGAATTCACCAAGGTGAACTTACGCCACCAGTGAGCTTGATCGTTCGCAACAAGAGAAGAGCATCTTCAGTAAAGTCTCGAGAAGTAGGCGGCTGTAGGCAGTTATCGCAGTTTCCACACACTGGTGCCTGTAAGGACAAGAGTCAAGACAATATACCACCACGAGGAGTGTTAAAAGGTGATGAGCCATACATCTTCTCCAAAGTGCTTCAAAATGAACTGCTGACGACAGGAGGTTGTTGAGGCATAGGCAGAAACTGCACTGATCATCTTGAGCCGCTCTTTCCTTTGGTTTTCTGGTCCCGTAACGAACTGGTAGTTGGACAGGTCTGCAGGCGCATAGAGTAAATGGCAGCTGGCCGGCAGGCCGTCTCGTCCCGCACGTCCTGCCTAGAGCAATACAACCGCTGAGCATCTCGTAATTGTGAAGAGCTTCGGGACGACTCACCTGTTGGTAATACTCTTCCAGAGACTTGGCCGGGCCGTAATGAATGATCTTGCGTACGTCGGGTTTATCTGAACAGGAAGTGAGCTTTAGTATGACAAGTAAGATGAAGAAGACAAATGCCTCCATACCGATGCCCATGCCAAAGGCTACTGTGGCAACGATAACTTCGGTTTGATCAGTAATGAACTTTTTGTGCACCTCCTCACGTGCAGCAGGTCCTATATTCGCGTGATAGACCTCTGCCCGAACACCCATAGCCTGCAACAAGGCGGCTGAAGCCGTATGCCAAAAAAAGCGATCAGTACAGATGAGGTCTAGGTAAATAGGTACAGGCAGAACTCACCGATGTTCTCTGTCTCCTTGATTGTACGACAGTAGATGATTACTGAGTCTTGCTGCACGGTACGCCGAGCCAACCAGCCAGATGAGGAAGAAGTGGATGGGTAGAGGAGCTTCTTGAGGTCTGCCGAGGCGTCGGTGGTTTTAATGGTAACTGAAAAATAGAGATTCGGACGAGCGAAGGAGGATTTGGCGATCAAAGGGTCACGAAGGGACAGGGACGCAATGATATCCATTTGAACACTTGTCGTGGCTGTGGCCGTTAGAGCGAGAACCGAAACCGCTGGAATCCATTCCCTCACCTTACCCAAATCTCTGTACTCAGGCCTAGACCAGAATAAGATGAGGATACGGCGCACGAAGCCTGGTAGACATACCTGAAATCGTGACCCCATTCGCTGACACAGTGAACCTCGTCTATGGCCAAGAGCGAGATGAGTTGCTTCTCAGCCATGGCCTGGAGTTGCTCCTTGATCATTACGATCTTCTCGGGCGCCATGTACACTTCACTATTGCGTGAGTGATAGTAAATCAAGGACGGTGGACTGAACCACAGTACCTAAATTGTACTTGCCGTCATACGCATCACGCTCTACTCTTCCATCTCGTTGAGCGCTTCCCAGGTAACACGCTTTGATGTTTGCCCTGTCCAGATACATTTGTACATAGACATCAGGTGAGGATTGTCTTGATGTTTTGCTGAAAAGAATGTCGGAGCCATGGAGACTGCCTGCCGTGAATGGCACAGGCCGTACTATGTAACTCATCACTTACTTTTGCCCACAGCGTCAATACAACCGGTAGGAGAGGCGACGAGAAAGACTCTCGCCATCCCCTCCCGCACAGTCACCACGGTCCTCCCCACAAAATGGGGAGGCCTCTGTGTGAACCGCAATCCGGCCAACCTGAACCAGACATCGGTGAAGATGCAGGTCCAGGCGCAGAATGCAGAACGCAGAGAAGGTGAGGCTGCTCAAAACCGCCACAGGGCTGCGCGCAGCGCAACTTCGCAACTCCACAAGTCCCTCTCCGAAACCAAGAAAATTGTGGGTATCGAATTTGTCGACACGCATAAAAATAACAAACAAATAAATAAAATTGAAAATGAAATAATAAAAGAAAGAGCGGAGGGTCGTACTGCTGCAAGGCAAGAACCTGATTGTTCGGAGAGGAATAAAGAGACAAGCGTGAGTGGAACATATAGGGATAGGGGTACGAACAGAGGACTGAGGGTGAAAGAACTGTACCTGATCGACCATGAGAGAGATGAGGGGCGACACGACAATCACGACCTGAAGCACAACTTAGCATGAATGTGCCAACAGGAACAAGCAAACAAGAGAACCTTCTCGGTGAGGAGAGCGGGAAGTTGATAGCACAGAGACTTGCCCGCGCCGGTGGCCATGCATACGAACGCATCTTTGCCCGCAAGGCATGCTTGTATGGTCTCGAGCTGAACGGAGAACGTTAGTCGCTTATGATTCTACAATCCGCAGTATGGTCCAGCAGCAGTACCTGAAGCGGACGGAACGAGGAATAGCCAAAGTACGTCTTAAGGCACTTTCTGTAGCGTTCTTCCTCGTCCGGGGATAGGCTACCCGTCGTGCCTGTAACTTGCACCTGCTGGCTAGCTCGAATAAAGTCTTCTGATGGTTCAGGTGCAGACTGAGTAGAGTGTTCAGACACTGGGGCAGGGTCGATTCTTGGCCGAGATGGTTCTCCTTCGGCTTCATCATGATTGATCTTCTCCTTTCCTTTTCGCTGTAGCCACTGGGAAGTGAAACCTGGCGTCGGAGTGGAGATCACAACGGACACTGCCTGGGCGGTGGACGGCCGAGTCGAAGTCGTATTTAACACTACGCTCTGCGTGAGAATATCAACAAAGTCCTCGCCTTGAGATATGTAGAGCACATCGTCTGGATTGATCTCCTCTACGTCTTCGATCTCACCACCGTCCCTAGATGGAGGTAAGATCACCATGAGATTCCTTGTACGTCATCAGCTCCTCGCTTGCGGACGTACTTGGTGAACACCCGCTTTGCATCCAGACCAAGTTTCTTGGCTGCGCTCTGCAGAAAGGCCGGCAAGGTATCGCCCGGACGAACCTGATGTCACGTGTGACATTCCACCATCACTACGATCGTACTTTCGTGTGCAATGAGTTGCCGTACGTACCAGCATGACCTTCCCGCCACTTCGAGAGCCGTTGGCAAACAGCGTTACCCTCATCTTGCGTGGCAGGAACTGTCGGTTTTAAAATGTTAGATTAATAATTAAAAATATAAATATATAATATAATATAATATAAATATAAATAAATAAAAAATAAAAGGAACCTCTTGACTGCTCCTGAGCGGAGAGGAGGGAGGTGTGGGATGCTCTTTGCGTTGGGAACCGTAGAGAAGGCTCTCTTCATCCAGCATAACATCCTCCTGCGCCTCGTGCTGCTCTTCTTCTCCAGCATATTCTTCTTCTTCCTCATCTTCTTCCTTTGTTTGAGAATGGCCCTCCTCTGCCGGAGGTGGCGAAGAGGACTGGCTAAGCCAGCCCAATATCTTCTTCATTCTTCTCCTTGATTTTTATTTGTAAATGTTTGATATAGATTCTATATTTGAAAATCCACAAATTTTCAATTCCTCGAAATCTCAGAAAAAAGGGCCAAAATCAATCTCTGCGTGTAGCGCCACTCAATTGATACGCTGTGTAGCAGCACATCTTTTCGAAGATTTTCAACTGCTACGAGCGTGGGCAGGTCACGTAGACAGAGAAAATGGAAGAATTCCTGAAGATGAAGAAGAAGTTGGAGAAGCAGGGTCACCTCGTGGTGGGCGGTGAGGACGAGGAGGACTGCGGTGCGTGTAAGCCGCGTGCCGGCAATCTCTACGGCAGCGACATGCGTCGTCAATTCCGATCACAGCAGAGGGTCTCGAAGGGGTCCTTGCCTGAGGAGGAGGCCTCGTCATCTTCTTCCACATTGACCGCTACTTCCGACGGCACATCTGCTGCGTCATCATCATCATCGTCATCTTCCCGCGATCAACAAGCGGAGACACCACCCAGCTCCGCCGGTGCCGCCGAGCAGGCCAGCAGCAACGTTGGCCAAGGGCGAGCGGAAGGGCTGGAGGAGGACTCAGCCGGCTTCTACGACGAGGAAGGCTACTGGGACAAGCAGGAGGCGGCAGACATCATCGAGCTGGGTCAGGCCGGGTGGACGCTGCTCCACAGCATGGCCGCGCACTACCCGCGGCATCCATCGGCGCAGCACCAGGAGCGCATGCGGACGTTCCTGTCGCTGCTTCCCCATCTGTACCCGTGCAGGATCTGCGCGAAGGACTTCGAAGGTATCCTGCGCGAGATGCCCCCGAGCGTGGAGTCCCGCGACACTTTGTCCCTGTGGATGTGCCGAGCTCACAACCACGTCAACCGCCGGCTCGGCAAGCCGCTCTTCCCGTGTGAACGAGTGCTGGAACGCTGGCTCCCACCAAGTGCCGACAAAGAGAAGGCTGATCTAGACTGATGGCGGTCCTGTGCTTGGCTTGTCCAAATAACCATCAGGTTGGAGGGCAGCACCAACGAGAAGAGGGGAATGGACGGCAAGTCGGATGAAGTTTGGTAGCAAGTCTGTGCATTGTCATGACGACAGTTTACAGGATACTCCAGGATACCATCTCCGTAACAGTTCCGGTTGTGCATGTGAACGGAGATAGATGAATTTTCGACACGTTTAGACGGATTCTATACAATTCGGTCCAATCAGCCTCCAGTTCATTCCTGTCATAGTTCACAAGCTTGATTTCCGGGCAACTTCTG
>CDEZ01020932.1:0-47105 GCA_000826365.1 Acanthamoeba royreba
CAGATTGTGCTCTATGGTGCCAAGACCGGTTACTTCCGTAAGGATCTTATCGTGTTCTATAACTTCAATCCTCTCAGGTGTGTTACCCGTCATAAACAAACATCCTTGAGTGATGCTAATTCTGTCACTTCTTTGTTTCCTTAGGTCGTCTGATCTGTTCATGCTATTGATTCTGTTCTACTGCGTGATTACGGTGTTCATGGACCTTCATCCGATCTACTACGTCATGTGCGTTCTTTTCCTCTCTGAATCAACTCTTCATTCTTAGGTAACGCTCCCACTTTAACAGACAAGCGGTTGTGTGGCGGTGCATCCACTCCTTTGGCCTCGGGTATATCCTTTATCGCCAGTCGTTTGATAAGGGCTGGATCGCAACCTACTTCGAAAAGGGTTACACCAAGCGTCAGGCCTTCCGCAACTGGAAGAAGTACGAAACACCTGATCACTTGATATTACCGATATTTAGCAGTGGTCTGACCTCTATGTCTCCCATGTCTAGGCTCTTCAATCTCTCGCTTACAATGACGTGGGTAAGCTTCTTCTGCTGTGCCTACAAGCTCGCGGATGTTCCGGAAGATGTATTCAACGTGCGCGCCAACTTCTTCTGGATGCAAGTGACTCTTGGCCTTGTACGTATCTTTCGAGTTCAGGTGTGACGGAGAGAGCTCTAAGATAAGTGGCTGTAGGTCTTGATCGGTATCAACCTGTGGAGTTCCGTGTCCACGTTCGAAGTGCTGGGAGAGTTTGGATGGTTCTACGGCGACTTCTTCCTCGACGAAGTTCCTACGAAGCTTTATTATTCTGGCATTTACCGATTCATGAATAACCCTGAGGTCGTAACTGGATTTGCTGGCTATTATGGAGGTTGGTTCTTCCTGTTTTCCTATGCAACTCTGTCCATTACGGTAACTAACCCATTTCTCTTTAGCCGCGCTCATCGCCAACAGCGGAATGGTGATTGCTCTGGCTCTGTTTTCTCACCTCTGCAACTGGCTCTTCATCGCCAAAGTTGAAAAGTACATAAAATCTCCAGCCTTGAGCTGCTCCACAGACGATGACCTAATGTCCTTTGCTCAGGCCTCACATGAACAAGCTCTATGGCGAAAAGCTCCGTCCACGCTCTGGTGCCGCACAGGCCATCCAGGTGCGCACGCGCTAGTTTCATAACCGCCGTGTTTTCAAGACTAATGTCTCAATGCAGTCCATCGTGAAGGAGACGATTGAGCAAAGCCCCGTGTTGAGCTCGCGAGTGAGGGAACTGGAAACCAAAGTCAAGACTGAAATTGACAGCCTGAAGGTATGCACCTACTACCCTGTTAGAAGCTTACCTCATTCCTTATATCCATCTTCTTTCTTGCAGAAACGCACAACGGAAACCAAGAAGATGCTGATGGAAAAAATGGAAGAAGCCAAGCAGCATCTTAACCGAAAGAAGACGAACTAAGGCTTGCATGCCATCGATCACGTTCTGTTCATTTTTGCTCTCCTCTCCTCTTCCCTCGGGAGCGTTGCGATTGATCCGTTCTCCGATGGTGTATCCTCTCCTCTTCCTCTCAACTACTGTAATCCGTGTACATACTTTTTTGTCAGATGTTTCACCTCCAAGTGTGGGTGGAATCGTTAACTCCAGTATGGCCTCGATCATGTAGAGATCGATCTCCAATACATTGATCTCTCATCACCTCGGAAGTGCATTCATTCCTCTTCCTTCCAGCCCCCTTCTCATGTGGGGTGTTCTTCATCGTGCAGATCCGGCACCTCCGCCACGGAAGAGGTTGTAAAGCTGATAGAGGGGACCTAGCTGTCCTCCTTGCCCAATAAGATTGAACTGGGTAGCGCCCCATGCTGTGCATTCATCACCAATCGATGATCAGCTCTTCTGCCCGGCTTCCACCTGTAAAGGTGAGGATCATGTACCAAGTGTCGCGGTCGGAATGAAGTCCAGCCCTGGCATCAGCTCCTCCAAGAATCTACAAGCACCCAGATGAGGTGAGCAGTGACGTGCAGAGCATTCATCAGCCTATCATGGGCACGCACCCAGCGCCTGCCACCCATATGTTGCCGTAAAGAAGATAGATGAGGAATCCGCTGATCGGTGCCCACACCGTGTCGGCAGCCTCACCCAGTCCGGGCATCAGGTACGTTGCAAACCCGACTGCATCGATCAGCAAACTGTTCTCCGTACCACAACATGATGAGAATAAGCGCCGCTTAGATCACGTGTCTTAACGAGATGTTGCCTTTACCGTTTTCGTAAAATAATTTGAATTTTTGAAACGTAAATAAAAGAATGTAAATCTTTCGCGGAAATGTGTGGAAAGGAAAGGTAAGGGTACCTGGCCAGCAGCTTGGCCACGCTGACAGCAGAGAGGTTGGCCAGCGGGTTGGGCCGCGGTGCAGTGGGCGCCTCTCTTGGTGGTACCCTCGTCTCGTACTCCGGACGAGTGCGCCGAGCCCGGTCACTCTGGGCCGGCCGTCGGCGGCCACCGGCTGACGGATCACGAGGAGGGTAGTCGTCTTCATCTGAGTAACCGACGTCATCGTCAAAGTACTCATCCTCTTGATAGCGTGGCGGTGGCGGTCGTCGTCTGCGGTCCTCATAATAGTCATCTTCATCTTCACGGTAAGTACGTCGAGGTGGCTGCTTTGGTGCCCGCTCTCGTCGCTGGCGGCCGCCAGTCCGAGCCCCGTCGCCACCGCCTGCAGTGCTACCCCGACCGCCGCCACCACCCAAGAAGGAGCTAAACCATTCGGCCGCCCCGGCCCAGTTGGGTTGCGCAGTCCGGGGCTGCTCATACTCGTACGTGTCACCCTCATCCCCTTGCTGTCTACGCTCCCAAGCCTCTGCGCCCGCCTCCTGCCTCTCCCTAAACGTGCGTCCTCTCGTGCCCATCCTTTCTCCCTTCGCTTGTGTGGTTCTTGCTTTGCTATTTCGAGTCGCTGCAAACAGTTTCGGCAAAGAGAAAATAATTCCAAAGAAATTCAGCTGGATCAACAACGGAATTCAAAGCTCGAACATAGTTTGAATTCCTCCACGCGATTGGTTCCAATAAAGCGAAAATCAAACAATACTGGAAATACTGCAACAATGGAAGGAGAGAGCCACAGCGGACCGTCTATTGATGACCTTGTTCGCTCTGTGGAGGCGCTGACGTTACAACTGGCTGAACAGGGAGCCGAAGACGTCACCCAATCTCGACCAGAGGTGACCTACCCACTCGCCCCGATTCCTTACTCACACGGCTGCTGTGTTGCACCTTGCAGACTGTCGAGCTAACAAGGCAAGAGAATGAGGCTGGAGTAGCGGACACCTTAGTGTTCACGGCCTTCATCACAGACACGCCCTCGTGTACGATACCCCCTTGAACTAGTTTATCTGATTGCGTGACCAACACTCCGTGTAGGGATAAGTGGAGCACGTCTTCGCGACTATCAAGTGGACGGAGTAAACTGGCTCTTGAATCTCTATCATCAAGGCAGGAACGGCATTCTCGCCGATGAGATGGTCCTCATCCATCATATCGGGCTGTGTTGAAGATCTAACTTACCTCCTCCTTCTCTCATCGTTCAGGGACTTGGCACAAAACTTCAAGTCATCACCTTCCTGGGCTTTCTTAAACACGAACGAGGCCTAGGCGGACCACATCTTCTGATTGTGCCTCGATCGATTGTTGGAAACTTGGTGCGCGAGTTTCAAGACTGGTGTCCTTCGTTTCAGGCACTCGGTTTTGAGGGCACCATGAAGGAGAGAGCTCACTTGCTTAACACGAAGCTTCTGGCGGGAGAGTTTGAAGTGGTGGTCACTTCCTATGAGGTGGCCGTCCGAGAGAAGGCTGCTCTGCGCCAGTTCAACTGGTGCTACATCATCGTCGAGCAGATCCACAACCTCAAGAGCCTTCTTTCGCAAGCCCTCGACACGTTCAAGAGCAAGCATAGACTCATCCTGACTGGCGGACCACTGCCTAACGATCTAGATAAGCTGTGGATGCTGCTCTATTTCATTCGTCCGGAAGTGTTCAACCCGGTCGGCCGAAGCAATAGCAGCTCAGGGTCTGATCTCGTTACGAAGCTGCAGGCCGAGCTCAAGCCGTGTGTTCTTCGCCGCCGCAAGGTTGACGTTGAACAGCTTGCCCCACCTACCAAGGAGGTCAGACTCTTCGTGGGCATGTCGAAGGTGCAGATGGAGCTGTATCTTCAAGTACTCAACCAAGAGCTCGAAGTCGTCAGCGGAGCAGTCAACGATGAACGGCCTCAGCTGCTCAATCTATGCATGCAGCTGTGCAAGATCTGCAACCATCCGGACCTTATCAAGCCCGCACCATCAGGGAAGGACCTTGTGCGCAACGCTGGCAAGATGGTTGTTCTCGACAAGCTCCTCCCTAAGCTTCGGGCAGAAGGCTCTCGTGTGCTCATCTTCTCCAGGATGGCTAGAATGCTCGACATACTCGAAGACTATCTCTACGAGCGCGGATACACGTACCGCAAGATTGTTGGCTGCACGGCGATCCCTGATCTTCAGAAAGCTATCTCCGACTTCAACCATCCACATTCCTCCGTCTTCGCCTTCCTGATTTCTACTCGCGCCTCATGCTTGGACCTCAACCTGGCTGCAGCGGATACAGTCATCTTCTACGACACCGACTGGAATCGTCAAGTGGATCAGCAGGCCCAAAGTCTGGCGCAAACGCCGCACAAATCCACGAGTATTACTGTGTACCGCTTCATCACGGAGGATTCCATCGAAGACAAGTTCATCGAGCTCGTTGGCGTTGGGGTAAAGAACTGCTTCCTCTCTCACTTTGGAGTGTCTTCCCGTACTGAACAGTCTTGGATCACCCCAGGCTGAGCGCGATGACGCAAGCGAAACGGGGCGGCTGCGAGAAAACCTCAAGAGAGTGGTAGCCGCAGCTCGGTTCGGGGCAGATAAGCTATTCCAGTCTCAAGAGAGCACCATCTCGGACGAGGACATCGATACCATCATCGCTCGCAGTGCCGAACGTCCACGAGCTGAGCACCAGACCAAAGATATCTGACAAGTTCACCTTTTGATGCAAGTTCATCAGGGGACACTCCACCGTTATACCCAAAACAAGCAGCAAACAAACACGTTGTTGTTAACTAAATGCACAGGGTGAGAGGTGGGAATGATCCTTGATTGCCCTCAAAACTCTCCGCCAAACACGGCCGCAAGCTTCTGTGGGATGGCAGGCGTCGCTGCTGACTTCTTGTGAACCTGAAAGCACAGCGTTCTCTGTGAGAAAGAGGCCTCGTTGGCTTGAGACAATACGCGTACCAGGATGACAAAGTTGTCTGCAGTGGTTTCGTCCGGATGGAAGAAGTAGTTCGTGTTGCGTCCAACCTGTGCCCAGAAGGGCTCAGGCAGATCTCCTATATCGAGCAAATAGAGATTCTCCACTGAAAGTCACCGATGTTAGGGATCGCACGCATGTCACCCCAGAAAAGAGCAGCGTACATGTATCCTCATTGTCCTGCTTTTGGGTATTCGGGACGGGCACCCACTCGCCATCTGCGTTCTGAGAGACAACGAGCATCTTCACCACCAGGTATTTGAAGAACACCGCGGCAATCGTCTTCGAATAGAAGGGGAATCGAGAAAAGATAAGCGGCAGAGCTGCGACGTCGTTCCCTGTCAGTGAGTCCACAGAAAAGAGTGAGTCAACTGAACAATGAGGCGTCCAAACTTGTGTGGCGCTGCGCACCGGTCGATGAGGAGAATTGGATATAGTGCTCAAACTTGGGTCCATCGGGGTTGGAAATCTTGCGATCCAACAGCTCAACTGGATAACGGAACGGAGCATTGAACGGCTTGAATCCAATGCACGAATACACTTCATCACGCAGTGACTTCTCCAGATTGCTGTGGTTAAGCGGTACAGTGATTGTCAGTCGATTCAACAGGGCTGAATATGCTGATTGGTTGGGATCACAAAGCTGTACCGCGAGATAATGTGCCAAAGCTCATGCGTGAAGAGCTCGTGCATGGGGAGTGGCGCCGGGCGATCCCACACGACCATGTTACGAGGTACAAAGATGCCGTTCGTGCCTCGACAGTACGCCGCACGGCCCTCTTCCTGACCTGCCATCAAGTCATAAAGGTTGATGTGAGCCAACATTCCATCCCGACACAGTCACAACAGCATCGCTGTGGTACAGACCTGTGGTGAGGTTGAGGTAGATGGTGGGCGGCACCAACGCAGGCAGCCGCGGGTAGACCTCCAACTTGGCCGATACCGACTTGATCACCTCCGTGAACCGCTGTACGCATAGGTTGTAAGTCGACTAAAATTTATTTCTTTTGATTTTTGAGGAATGTAAAGAATTGGCGAAAATGTACAGAAAATAAATAAAACGCACCTCTATGTCCTGTTCAGTGAAGGGGATGACGTTGGCCGCCTGGAAGGCCACGAACTCCTCCGTCGTCACTTCGCGGTCGTCCACCTGTGCCTTGGCCTGCCTGTCGAACCCACTCAGTCCTGAAGAATGAGGTTGGCATCACCACAAGAAACGAGGGTAGCAGTGTGAGTGAGACACCATCGTCGTCATCATCGTCATCGTCATCGTCATCATGGTGATGAAGTCGTGGTGGTGAAGTTGGAAGGGTATACCAACATACCCTGTATGTAGTCATCGGCAGTGGAGAGAATGTGGCGCGCCGTCTCAATGTCGTTGATGACCACTTCTCCGCGTGCAAAGGGGACACGCACGATGGTAGGACGGGTTGACGGTTCCATATATAATGCCAGAGGTGAGGTATGAACGTGCACACGGTGGAGTTGCTGTTTGTTCACTGGCGTGGTGACTTAATTGATTTTTATCCTCTTTTTCTTTTCTTCTTTTTTTCCTGGAAATGCATTCTGTGGTTTGTGTTGCTCACCCGTCGCCAATAAGCTGTATTACTTATAAATTAATGATTTATTTATTTATTTATTTGCTTTTGAGGAATGTAGAATTGATCGGTATTTGATTTGTAATTTTGTTAAGGAAACCAAAACATTCGTTTATGTACACACAGGTGGGGAGGAGTGATCAGTTGAAGGTGAAGCCCGAGGAGCCACATTGGATGGCGATGGTAAGACAGCGCGCGAGCTGGTCCTCGCTCTCGTACTCAGGCAACTTGAGCATGTTAAAGCTGATGAATGTTTTCGATCATTAGATGACAGAGAATCCAGACAGACCACCAGCATGAAGGACCAGTACGCACCAAGTGGAGGCTGTGGGCAGTTGGTTGGGGTTCTCAATAGCAGTTCGCGCGATGTTGAACTTCTGGAGAGCCCCGAGCCCGCGCAGCATCGCAAAACCTCCCAACGGTACCCGGGCACTACCGGTTACGAACTGGAGGAGCAGCGCCGCCTCTGTGCGAGCGAAACAGATGTTAGCTAAGAAGGCCTGCTCCTCAAGACTGAGCAAAGTGTGAGGGACGGACCTTCTGGGGAGTAAGACTTGAGTGTATTCCAGAACCATCGGATCTGCGGTGAATCCGCAGTGTAGCCGCCACTGTATTCCGTGTGCGACTCCCAATCGGCAAGGTCTATCGACCGCTGGCCACTGATTAGCAGCTCTGCCGGGACATTAGGTTGCCCTGATGGTGTGCAGTTTTGAAAGTGAGATTGAACGTACCAATTTCATACTCGCTAAACACAGGCAATAGAAAGTGAGGCACAATCTGATGGAATCCATCGAGCAACGCTTCCATCTGTTTTCCAATAGACTTGTGCAACTTGAGATCCAATACAAGCCGCACATACTCGGCCTATAATGCGAAGCAATGTGGAAATGATTCATCATTAGCAGGCACTAGACTCTGCTGCAATAGGTAAAATTAGGTTACGACATACCTTGTTGTCTTCGGTAACAGGCACATTTCTTCCCTCGGGTATCAGCTCAACTGCCTCGACCTGGGTTAGTGCAAAGCAACAGGTGTTAAAACCCTGTTCATCAGAGGATGAGGTGAGTCATTACCAGGCCGAAGTTGTCTGCATCAGCTTCAAACGTAAGCGAGAGATCGGCCTCTTCGATGTTGTTTTCCAGAATCCATTTAAGATTTCTGATATTGAAGCGCGATTAAGTCCTCATTGCGCCAACAACAAAGTGTGATGGACATTGAGGTACCTGTGAAACTCTGGGTCAAGTGAGAGAAGGTCATCGATTTCCAACGGTCGGCCAAGAAGGTGTTTGTAAAAGCCACGAGTGAAGGTAACTTCGAGTACTTCTTCATGGAACAGCGCCAAAGCTGTAAATGAATGGAGTAAGAGAGCTTTTCAATCAACAAGAGATTTGTTAGCGCACCGATGAGGCGACCGGCAAAGTGGAAGTAAGAGAGGTGATCAGCGTTGACGTGAGAATGGGGATTAGGCTGGAGAGCGACTCCTTCGGCCGATTGTATGAATAGTGCGTTATCAGGATTGAATAACTGAGTAGGAGCGATACTTTCAGTCAACAACTATGAGTAGTCGCACACAGCGCTCCCTGCGTACCTCTTTGGAAATGGAGTGAAACCATTCACGGCGCACGCCAGCCCCAACACCCTCCTCATCAATGAAACCGACAGTGAAATGGCCACGCAAGGCGTTCGGTTGCTCGCGTAGAAGCGCGCTGCATGAATCTTGCAATAGGTCTGTGCACGTTCTTCACTTAGTGGCAAGAACAAGGGTAAGATGACGTTCACTAGGGACAAAGCGTACCGGTGCGCGAAATGCGTAAATCAGTGGTAAGATTAGCGTGGGCAGTGCGAAGTTCATCAAGACGTCTACGCAACCACGCTCGCTTCCTCTCAAAGCCGAGATTGTTGATAAGCTCTGGCAGGGGTTGTAGATAAGCGGGAATATTGAACACACTGCCATACACGAAGCTATGGTTACCTTCAAACCGCCATTCAGGATGAGTAGTTACGCTTTCGAGAATGAACTCCAGAGATCCAACCAGCTGTTCGATGTTCTCACGGCCTAATGCCCTTACCACCTCCGCGTGTCGGTCTGGGAGAGGCGGAAAGTTTAGGTCAATGTGTTACGTGGTAAAGACTTTTGAATTCCGTACCAATGAATTTCACGAATCGCTCCATCGATGGTGGAGTGCCCGGTCTCACTGAGGTGTCCAGGGTCGTGACGCTCGACTCCTCACTTGCCGTCTTCCCGATCACCAAGGGAGTCTCATGCGAAGGCTCGATAGATAGTGTTGCGTGCGGTATGTCATTGGAACACACAAGGTAGTAGCCATCAATTAGTGGGCAGATACGCTCCGCCAGGTCCTTAGTGAAGATCGTGGCTTTCCGCTGGTTCCCCCTCGCTTCATGAATCTTAAGTTCACTTTCGTCGTATTCCTTAGCTTTGCCACCTCTAACTCTCTTCCGTTCGCTCGATGAACGCAGTTCATCATTCTCCTCATCACTTCGCTGCTCTTCTTTCCCTTTGTCGCGACGGTCCGCTGTCTTCCCCTTTCCTCTCTCACCTGTTCCTTCACCATCACTATCGAGCTCAGTCATGGCATCAGCAAGTTCGTCCATGCTGTGCTCTAACTGAAGCCACACTTCTTCAAGGCATTCCGCTGCAGCTGACACCGACTTCTCCCACTCCACTTCCGACTGTACCGACTGGCCCCTGTGGAGTTCTGGTGTGAGGAAGGAAGCTTTGGAGCCAACGCCAATTACTGTCGTACCCAAACGAGGTCCGAGCAGCAATAATGATGTTCACGAAGCGGTGCATTGCGCGTGTGCACAGGCTGGAGAGCATTGATACAGAGTGTTGCGCGGCCGATGCAGTCGCCTTGGCATCAAGCAATGACGTAACTGGTCAACATCACACATCAATAAGTAAGACCAGAGGAGAGGAGGCTGTTACGAGTAGGTTGTCTTGTTTACGTACTATCGGAGAACCGAGGATCGGTAAGGAGGACAGCTTGTTGAGAGTCACCATATCTCAACAACCGTAGACCGTACCAGACAGCCAGCCGAGCCAGCAACCTCAGCAAGGATTCCAGATAGGCAGGCGAAGCTGCTGCAATGTAATGCAACACACTATCGACTCGCTTATTCATCTCTTCCTCACCAAGAAGCTGCCTAGGATCACGCATCGGCCCGAAGTGGTTCACTTGTCGCAGCACTGGAGTAACAGTGGGCGAAGATGATGATGAAGTTGAGGGGAAAGACGAAGTTGTTTGCACAAGTGGTGAGTTTGAGGCCTCCGGAGTTGCGGTCAACGATGGAGACGAGACCGAAGTGGTCATCGACGATAAGCGAGAGGCAGATGATGACGAAGAGGAAGGCACCAATGATGAAGAAGATGAGCTAGCAGCCAGCGCAGGAGAAGATGAAACACGGTGCAGCGCAGATGATGAAGTTGATGGAGCGGAGGGTGTAACTGCAGAGGGTTCGGTGACGGCAGGAGCTGGTTGAGTGGCAACTGAAGAACTGGAGGTAGGCTGGTTGGTCGGAGAGGGCGATAGTGGAGAAGGAATGAACGGAGTGACAGTAAAGTGCTGATCCAATCGAGCCACAAGAAGCAGAAGTTGCGGAAGGAAAAGTGAAGGGTCACGCTCCACCAGCTTTAGCACGAAGTCCTTATGTCCCATCTTGCAAGCCAGCTGTATACACGTCTCTCCATCATTATTCTTCTCCGCTCCCGAGAGACCACCTTCCAACAATAAACGCTAGAATGCAGTTAGCTTGCACTTCACTTCGGCTAGACAGACAAGCGACAAGTTACACGTACAAGACAAACCGTGCTCCCATTCATAGCTGCTCGGTGCAGAACTGAATTGCCTTCACGATCTCGATAGTTGATGTTGGCGCCGTGGTCCAGCAGTAATTTTACCGTACTGTAGTGCCCTAATGGAATGATCATCAGCACTAGGCTGGCAATTTAGGAGGAATGAAGGGCAAACCATTGTTTGTTGCAGCGAAGAGAGGTGGCCAAGCGATGTCATTAAGCGTTTCCAGCGCAGCACCCATTTTGATCAGTAAATCAACGCAATCAAGTCGTCCATTGGCAGCGGCCTGACGAACCAAACAGAAATGAGGATGATATTCGATGCGTGCATGCGCCCAAAGATCTTCGATTACCTGGTGCAGAGCAGTCCATCCGGTGGAATTGGTTTGATTGAGGTCAGCGCCGCACTCGATGAGCGCCCGCACTGCTGCTATTTGGCCGTTGGTCGCGGCAACATGCAGAGGGCTTTCACCTGATGCCTTAGTGCACAGGTTTACGTCTGAAAGAAAGTGAACAAGCTAAAGTGTAAGTCGGTCTTTTGCAGCATTGTCCATCGCAGCGTACCAGCTCCATGCGCCACCAGCACCTTGATGCACTGTGCGGCGCCGCCACGAGCTGCATGATGCACGAGGGTCCCAGTGCGCTTGCGCTTGAGCAAAGAGACTGCACGCCACGACAACGCAATGCAAGCAATCATAAGTGATCCAAAGCCCATCACACTGCTCGCTGCCCAGCATGTGGCGAACACTCGTGTTGAAGCACGCACATGTGGGCTTGCGCTTGAAGATGATACGCAAGTACTGGTCGGCTTCCCTGTGCTGGTTGCTGATGACGAAGAAGAAGAGTCGCTCACTCAAGTCATGAAGGGACAGGTGGGCCACTTCTCGTTCTGCACCAATTAATTAATTAATTAATTAAACATTTATAAATATACCTTTGTATCTTTAATAGAAATAATCATCAGGAAGAAAGATAATTCAGGCAAAGACTTGAGATTTTGCGTTCATGTATTTAGAAATAATAAATCCATTCCCTAAATAAGATAAATAATAGAAAAATTAATTAATTGAAAAATGTAGTCACCGAGGTTGTGCAGACTGCCCGCAGACCGCCGGCGGCGGGAGACCAAGGCCCAGACTACGCCCAGCGCCACGACCACCCCCAGCACGGCGGTCGTAGCGGCCAAGTAGGGCGGCACCACGGGCAACTTTCCCGCCATCGCCATCCACCACGTGGTGGCCTCTTCCCCTGTCTGTGGTGGGTAGTGGTCGGCAGGCGTGGGTGCTGCTTCGTGCATGACCGAAACTCTGAAACACCGGTTTTGCCAAATAGTTTTTGGCTCTACAAAATAGGTTTCGCCGAATAGCAAAAAATGAAACAAATACGAAACATCCAAATGATTTGGATAATTGTTTACATTCCTGACATGCCTGATGATGTACGGGTGAGAGCGAAGACAAGGGGAAAGACTCTGATAGACAGAGCTACGTTACGAACGAAAGTGATGTCCGATGAACAAACTACATGAGGAGTTCATTTGTGCCAGAAGCAGTTGGAGGAATCACACCCGGGCATGGTCCAGTTGGCGTACAGCTTAAAGCTCCCCACCATCAGCGGGCACGTGACTGCGCACATGGTGTGGGTGACCGCCGGATCGACGGGTAGTGCATACAGGCAACATGTGTTGGCCTGATTGATGGGACTTGGACTTGCGCTGGGTACCGGCCGGCCCTGCGGGCATGCGTACTTGGTAGTCGCCTTGAAGTTGTACGTGAGGGTTGGTTCTTCATTCACGTACAGCATGCTTAAACCTGGAGAAGAGCTATCACTGCATGACCACCAACAAGTGGTCAGCCTACTGCTCAAGCTGGATTCAATCAACACTCATCACATGTACCAGAAGAAGCTGATGCGTGAACTCCGATTACGCTCTCCCCCGGTATACGTGATGGTGAATCCATCATAGGCCGCCGCGGAGGGCAGCTGGCCAAAAGTGGCCGTCCTCTGGCTCCCACAGTCGTGCGCGAAGCCGTTGCTGTCCCATTGGCATACTGCCGGTGTCGGATCGTTAGCCGAGTACATGCACTCCGTGTCGTTGATGATGCCACAGACCTGGTCCAGCCACACCATCAAGCAAACAACACAGGTGAGTCTGCGCTGTCAAAGACTCGTGGGCTCAGTTCAGAACACACCGTGTACTTGAACCTCAGAACGTAGGCACCATCTGCTACCTCCATGTCCGACGTCGCCCCGCGGATAGGACTGAGGTCATAGTGGTAGCCCCCAACGGAGCCCTGGCAATCACTGGCCTGTACACAAGTAGCAGCACATACAAGCGTCACGGCTACTAGTACCAAGGCAGCTAAAGCACGATGGGCGGACGATCTCATGGCGCTCGGGCGGGAAGAAAAGAAGACCGCTCCGGTGTCCTAGACCTAAATTAATGATCTTCTGTAGAGAATATTTTTTTTTCAAGTCGGGGGCGCCGGGCGAATTCGAAAAAGATCGGGCAAAATTCCAGGAATGCATTCAAGTGATGAGGGATGGAGGAGTTGACCAACCTCGGTAGTTTTTTCCTATCACGAGAATGAGCACGGTCATGGTGGTCATAACTATGGTTACGATACCACACCCGGATTGAGTAGTACATGATAAAGTGAAGATCACGTTGGCTTAGGAGCCTCCTCGGTCCCTGGCGATCCACCTACCGCCTATGCCTCCTCCCCGTCCTTCGGATCCAGAATGGCCGCGACCACGATGACCGTGGTGGCGCCCACGCCCACCGCCTCTTGGCCCTCCAGTCTGCGCTTGTTGGGGATGTTGAGGGGAAGATGGCGGAGAAAGAAGCTGAAAGTCCATAACGTAAGCTGGACCACCAAATTGCATCGGTCCCAGGAAGTGCAGCTCGAATCGAGCCTGCGAGGACGAATAGAGATTAGGCAGATGAACTCACACGTGAGGTATGTTGGAAGGAACCTTTTGTTGGTGAAAGCGAGGATAGTTAGCAGCGATCTGCTCCTGCAGGAAAGCCTGGCCTTGAGGATTGGTAGAAAGTTGATACAGCTGCGCCTTGTCCATCCCAAGGAATGACGAAAACAGAAACTCGCTGACTACAGCCTGAAAGTTCTCATGTTAAGTTCAAGTCTTCTGACCACATCTGGTGTGAGAATTGATACCACAAGGGGCACGCTGAAGGAGTCCTGCAGAGCTAGCTGGAGCTGCCAGTCACTTCCTCTTACATGTGGCTGTGGAGGTACTAAATTCATCTGTTAAGGTCATTAGCGTGGATTGTTACTGAGTTCAAGTGTGGTGCAGGTACGCCAGTAACGGTGGCTTCACATAGAGCCTTGGCTGGATAAGCTGTGAAGTCGGGGAAGTACGGAAGCGCTTCCTCCGAGCTTGTTTGTGCGTCTTGTTGTGGCAGAGAAGCTGAAGCTTGTGGCGCAATATATCGTTGCTTCGTGGATTGCTGTTCTCTCCTCCCTTTCTTCTGTCCCTCAGAGGCTATAGCTTTCTCGCCACTCGGCACCACATTAGTTGTCACATGAGAAGGCTGAGGAGGCATTGGTTCTTGGGCTGAGGTCGTAGAGTTTAATCCTGCCTGTGAGCTGTTACTGGCCCTGGCCTCGTTCCTCGACTTAGGTTCATATCGCTGACCACCTGCCTTTGGGTAACGTTGATTCTGAGAATCCCTCGACCGTCCAGGCTTCTGCGAAGCAGGCTGTGCAGGACTTGCAGAAGGCTCAGTTGTCTGTGTGTTCGCAACAGTAGTCGTCTTGTGTTTATCCTCGGCTGGTAACACTTCTTCCTGCGGTAATTTAGCGGTCGAGTGCAGCTGTGGCTGTTGAGGTTTACGCTCCCTCTGCTGCTTCGGTTGACGCCCCTCTTTCCGCTGCCTTTGTACAGGCTCTGCTGCCTGCTCTGCAGCTTGAGATAACGACTGGGATGGAGTCCCTAGTTTAGGTTGATTCTGTTTGCCCTCCTTTCTATTTGGCCTGTTACGGTCGTTTCCTCGTTGTTCTTCCCGTTGCTTACGCCGCTCATCTTGTGGTGGCGGTGTGGCCTTCTGCGGCACCTTCTTATGCACGGAGTCCTAAAAGCGAATGCAGAATGGGTCGTTAATCAGATGAGATCAAACCACTGTTGAACAAACACTTACCAACGGAACGGGAGTGAAAGGCGGTGGGCCGTCAGCACTTTGGATCTTCCTCTGTGGTAGAGGATTACAATCGATCAATCGGTCAACAATCGATCAAGACACAAACTGGCAATTGAGGAGTCTACCTGTTGAACTTGCCAGCCAGCACGAAGTGAAGGGACATCACCACCCAGAACACGGCAATTTGATGATTCCAGTAAGAGGAATCCATGGGACAGTGGTACATCACGAAGACAAAGCTTAGTGCCCGGTGGTGTATTCGGTCTGGGCGATCAAGCTGCATCAGAATGTTGCCGAGAGACGCTTATGGGCCTAAAACGGCTCCGTACCCAAAGCCAGCCACCTGCCGATACTCAAGCCCTCGTATGGACGAGTGACCATCGGTCAACGTCACACTGCAATCAGCACGCACGTGTAAGCGTTAGAGAGCAGTTCTACCCCTCACATGCAGGAGCGCATCTAGATGTACAGAAGCATGCGCGCGCCACCATAGTCTTGCTTCTCATCAGGAACGGCCACATTCTTGATGGCTTTGATCTGAACCACAAGCGGACCTCCCAACTGCATCCCAACAAGTGTCAGTTAGCGCACGACGTCAGCTTGCTCCTGCATGCAGCATTTGGACTGAAGGTGCACGCACTATCGGGTTGGCCGCACGCTCGCTTGTCTTGGGCAACTTGCTCGCTCCCAGGTGCTTCAGATCGCTCTGGTGTTGGATTGTATTTGTTAACATTTACCATTTACCATTTATCATTTGTGAGTTATTAATTGTTATTTATTTATTATTTTTGTGTTTATATATCGAGCATGTTTACTAAGTATTGATTTAAATTAAAATGGATTTTGTGGTACATTTAAAATATAGGTGCGAATGTCATGTAGGCTCTGCGATTCATAAGATTCCAGGCACTCATCGAGACCCTCGTCCGTCAAGAAGAAGCCCTCGGCGGCCAGGCTCGTCCGCAGCTGCGATTTGTTCATCTATTATGTTGTCTCTTGCTCTGTGTTACGCGAAAATTGAAACGATTTCCCAAATAATCAAAGTTCCAACATTGCCTATTCGTGACCAACATGTACATGCTTCTGCGTATGCACATCAACAAGGGCACTGTAAGTTAGTACTTCTTCATCACAAGAAGAACTTGGAAGGGTAAGATCACGTTCAATCTCTGAGTGCTGGCAATCATAGTGCCTGTGAGAAATTTTGATGATTCCGAGAGAATGGCTGAACGGGAAGCCGACACAGGAAGAGAGGGCAAGCCTTCCTGCAGGCAGGGCCCTACAACACGAACCAGTTGAAGAAAGCAGGATGGATAAGAACCAAATAGAAGAGTGCATTCGGGATCTATGCACCACGATACTGCGCAAGGACACCAGCGATCACCGGCGCGTGATTGAGACCTACTGCCACCACGATGTGTTTCTGAGTCACCCTCTGTTCGACCTTCGAGGTAGAGAGGCTTTCATATCTCTCTTCGAGGGCTGGTCTGCGTACAACCGCCATATCGCGGGCACCATTCACGAGATCGTCTACGATGTCACCAAGGGCGTGGTGATGGTAGATCTCACGCAACACCTTGTCTTCCCCGTGTTCCCCTTTCTACAGGCTGACTTTCGCATGTACGTCAAGTTTACACTGGGTCCTCGAGATGACGGAAGGTGCATTCCTGCATGTTTAGTAGCCAACGGTTAACCGTAGCACCCACAATTTAACTCCTATCAACAAACAGAATGGAGATTGTGCGGCAAGATGATATCTACACAGCCAGAGGCATCTTCCGCATGTACCCACCAGGCCGCGTTATCCACGACTACATCATGATCCCTCTTGGTGCGCCTGAGCAAGTGACGCTGAGTTTGTAGTTCCCTTCTTGATCCTTCCTTTCTTTCCCTTTCCAGGTACCGTGGCAGCATCCCTCATCACAGCAACGATCAGTTCCTGGCACAGTGTGACCAACAGAACCAGGAAGAAGAGGGAATAAATCCTGTTACGAAACGTAATTTTGTATTTGGCAAATTGTTTACAAATGGCGCAAAAACGCCGCAAGATGAACATCGCCATCTCGCAAGTAGAGCCGAAGATTTGTACACAAAATTGGGAAGTGACCGGCCAGGGCTAAATGGCCGCGTCGTCGAGTCAAAAAGAAGCGGGGCAGCGGACAACTCCTCGTGATGTCTCCTGCCCGTCTTCGCTTGCTAAGCTTTCAGCGAAGGCAGAATGTTGTGCGCAGCTGAGATTCCCAGAGAGCGCCGAGGATGGCGAAGGGAGAGGATTCGTCGCTCGCCTTTGACACCCTCGACACCCTGACCATCTTTTTCACCTTTTTCTTCGTGGGCACCGACATGTCCTTCTTTTTGAAGGCGAGCGGCACGTCCGGCCGTCGTTGGGTGTTTGAGTTTGATCGCTGCTTGCCCTCGCCGTAGTCGTCGTAGCTATCTTCATCCTTCCATCGATCATCAGCGAAGGTAGAGGAGGACGAACGCTGCACTTCTTCCTCGTTTTGGTGGCGCTGCCTGATGGCCTCGTAGGCCTCGCACACGGCGTGATACGTCTCGTGGGCGTACTCTGGGCACTCGTATGTGTTGAGCGGATACCACTGGGCGGCAAGCGCCTCATACGCAGCCGTCACTTCCGGCAGGCTGGCATTGCACCGCACGCCGAGCGTCTTGTAGTAGTCGTCCTCTCGTGGCATGGCTGCAGCTCTCTGATGGAGTGTAGGTGAATGTCGCTTTGGAGCAATGTTCGAGAGACGGAAGCGAAGACAAAGTCAGATAAAAGGTTTTTGTGATTGTTGCTTCTTGCACGAGGATCAACCTTCACCAGCAATTCGGCAAGTCGTTCCCTCCAAAAGTCCATGAAATCGCCGCGTGTGACGAGTCTTCCTGACGCCCAATCGCCCGGTGGCTCCGTTTTTCGTTGTCGGCGTCGCGGTTCAAGGAAACGAAGTGGCGTCAGCAGGTTCGGACCTCCGCACGGCGATGGGTGTCGGCATCCTTCGGCCGGGACCTCACCCACAGAAAACGAGGACCGCACAGGAGTAGGCGGTGTAGAACTTTAGTACAACCGACAAGGCGCTAAAGCCATATGTACAAGTTTTGAGGGGAGGTGATGGCGGGTGTGGGCACGCGTTGATGCCAACCGCCGGGACCCTCACTGTGTCGGTAACGGAGACGAGGCCGATCGTGCACAAGGACTAATTGGCGTCCTCACTTTCGCTGGCGGTCCTGACTCGCAGCTTCTGAAGAACGTTGGTTGCTCACCACCCGCAGGTTACTCGCCCGAGGAGTCGTAGGCCTCCGGCTGCATCGCGGCAAGAGAAAGGAGCGTCCACCCCGAACGTGACCGTAGGAGTGGCGTACGAGTCGTAGTAGAACCCTCGGTCCGAGCCAGCTCGTCTCTCCAAGAGAAGATGGGATAGATCAAACGGACGAATGCGTAAAGGATAGTAAGGGGGAAAAAAGCGATGCCCCCGCTCGACATCAATGACGAAGGAGGAAACGTAGTAGTAGTTGTTGTATCGATGCTAACGTGAGGCACTATGGGTGCTGGGTGGGCGAAGAGGACGAGGAGGCCTCCTTGTCGGCGCTGAGATCACGCGAGAGGGCGAGGGGCATGATCGTCTTCTGCAGATCGTGAAGGGGCATGTTGGGCGGGAACGAGAACTGGAGCGCATTAAGAACGAAGCTGCGCATGTAGTCGAGCTGCTCGCGGATGAGCTTGTTCTCGGCCTGGAGAAGGCCCACCTGCGACGTGAGGCCTGAGTTCTCCGTCGCGAGGGTCTCTACGCGCGATTCAAGGTCGAGGATGTGGTTCTTCTGCCTCTTCCTGAACTGCTGGGCAGCCTTACGATTCTTGAGCAATCGACGCTCGCGCTCGGGCAGGCTGTCTGAGTCATTGGCGCCCTCATTTTCGGAAAGGTCATCGATGGGGATGGCATCCTTCTTGGCCTTCTTGGAGGCGGCCGCTGCGGGCTTAGGGGGTGCGACGGGGGCGGCCACAGGAGCAGGGGCGGGCGCGGCAGGAGCAGCCGCGGCGCCATCCTTCTTCCTCTTACGAGAGGCATTGAGGGCCTCAGGGGGTACCGCCGTGGTCGAGAAGGTGGGGGCCAGACCGGTCTTGCCGAGAACGGGCTGCTGCTGGCCGCTGAAAGCAAAGCTTCGTTCGATTAGTCCCATGTGGTCCCTTCGAGATGGAAAGATATATGTGGGCAATTTACCTCTTAATGCTAGCAGGAGGGGTCAAGTCCATCGCGAATTCGGCGAAGAGGGAGAAGTAGTCGTGCTCGGAAGGGGCTCCATAGTTGGAAGGGAAGTAGTCGCTACCACCAGTCTGGATGAATTGATCGATGGGCTCGTTATCGGACAGGGAAGCAGGCCTGTGAAGCGCGAGGCTCTGCTGGGGGAGAAGAGAAGGATTGAAGCCGGCTGGGGCGTTGGGCCTAAAAGGATTGGCGCCGTTGAGGTGCGGTTCCGTCATAGTGCTTGCGTAGTCGTGTGGTGTGTTGTGCGCACGAGAGAGTGGATTATACGACGTAGGCGGCGAGGAGGGAACAATTTATACAGAAACGTGCGCGTTGCCTCGGCCAGAAAACGGAATCTGCTTCACCAGCGCGCCTCCGCGGCGTGAAGAAGGTCGAATTTTCGGGGCTTAACGATCACGCCCGAAGATAGCTCGCCATTGGTTTATAAATACGGAGATGCCGGTTGGTATGCGGAAGGACAGCGAAAGCTGCCGTCAAGCTGAGTAAAGATTGCGCGGTTCCAGATTCGTCGACAAAATAGGACCTTGGGCGTTGCATGGTGTACGGCACGATTCGTGCACGATACAGAGCTCGCCAGTAAAATCCGGGTTAAACTGCTACATAGTGTGTTCCGCGTTGAAAAGAACGTTCCGTCCACTGTGCAACGGCACTGTGTAGCACCTATTAAGGACACCTTCGGAATTGTCGACTTTCCTGTAATCAATTCGCTTTTTGGTGATTAGCTTTGTTTCAACTCCAAACAAAGAACGAAACGCTTTTGGGACAGGCGCAAATTGGCGCGGCACAAAAACCGTCACATAACTGAGTTCTTGTTGTGGTTTACAAAAAGTGGGCAGACCCCACCACAACAGCTGCAGGGTAAGAAGAGGAAGCGCTCGGAGGGCAAGAAGTAACAGCTTACTGGCCGAGGTGGCACTCCCTGGGGATGTCGAACCAGGAGGAGTGGGGCTTGTGGGACGACCACCTCTCCACGTAGTACTTGACCTCGCTGCTGGGCGAGTAGCGGCCGAAGTAGGCGAGCACGTCGGGGTAGGCCTGAGGCACGCCAACCTCAAGGGTGAAGCCTGCAGGGAGGCCAAACAAGGTCAGAAGGCGCTGCTCAGATCTGCCGTACTTGGGGTGGTGTAAATCATATATCTAGATCATGAGGAAACGTACCGGCGGTCTTGTACTGCCAGAGGTCGTAGTTGGTACCAGCCGAGGTGAAGTTCCTGATGAAGTCGGCCTTCTCGAGCCAGTCCCACACGGCAGGCATCTTACCAGTGAGGGGCTTGGTGTGGCAGGCAGGGGTCTTGTTGTGAGCAATGTGGATGACCTCGAAGGCACGACCCTGTTTTCATATTAAGATTAATTAAATGCTCGATAATTATTCAATTTATTTATTTATCTTTAATGAATGAATTATTGTAATGGGAGAGGAAGGGATAGATGACGAACCTTGTCGAACCTCTGGAGCTCGTAGACGTTCAGGTGCTCGAAACCGCCGAAGGCGTAGGCCTCGAGGGCCTTGCCATCAGGCTGCGAAACGTGGTACCAGGCTGAATGGAAATAGAAAACGAAATTGAGCTCCAAATTGTTCAATTAATAATGAATTGATTTTTAAAAGGCCGAAATGAAACCAAAACAGAAAATGTGGAAAAAGAAAAGAAAAACGAAAAGAAAAAGATGCAGGACCGGGGCAAAGGGGGGCGGGGACCACTCACCCTCGCCGAAGATGAGGCTCTGGTTGTGCTTGATGGAGACGAAGCCAGTGGACTCGAAGGTCTCCGAAAGGCGGGGACGAGGGGGAGCCGCAAGGCAGACGGCGACGAGGCAGAGAGCGAAGCTAACGAACAGGAGCGAACGCATGTTTGTGTGTGAAGTGGGGCACGAGAAGAAAGACAAACTGCTGTTGGCCCCGCTAAGGTCTGCGTCCCTTGTGGCAATTAATTTGTCAGCAGTTAATTGGTCATCTCCGATCCAATGATTATTTATTGCAGACAAAATTGGAGGATAAATCCGGGAATCTTCGGACTTGAAGACGCGTCCGAAAAGTTTATGCACAGCAGGAAGAGCAAGTGAAGTTTCCAGCTGCCCGCATCAGCACAAGCGGCTGCAACATTCCGATGTCATCATTGGCCACTAGGTGAGTCCGTTTTCTTGACACGAATCGGCGCCTTGCTCCTTTCGGACATCAAACCTGGGATCCCACCAATAATGTACATTAAATGCAAGTCGATTTTCAATAAAAAGAGGAATTTATAGATGGCGTTTCCACTTAGCCCAGGTTTGGAGTTGACCAGACTTGCACTGGGTCCCTCGCATGCCCGTCGCTGTGCTCTTCTCGACGCCTCCCGCAACACATCCAGCACAATGCTGCTTAGCCTCTGAAGCCCTGTGCGTCAGCAGTGGATGGCGATGCAGCGCTTGAATGCAGCCTGTACCAGACAAGAATGCGCAGGCAGGCAGCTTACTGGCTGGAGAGGCACACCTTGGGGACGTCGAACCATGAGGCGTCTGGCCTGCGAGGTGACCATTTATCCACCCAGTACTTGAAGTCGTCGTTTGCTGCGAACCTGCCAAAGTAGCCGATCACGTCAGGATTTGACTGAAGCACGCCAACCTCCATGGTCAAACCTGCAGAAGAAGTAAGACACTTGAAGGGTGAATGGATGAAGTGAAATGGTGCCCCGTTCATGCAGAAACGTACCAGCGGTCTTGTACTGCCAGAGGTCGTAGACTTTACCAGCTGAGGTGTAGTTCCTGATGAAGTCAGCCTTCTCGAGCCAGTCCCACACGAGAGGCATCTTATCGCGGAGAGGCACCGCTCGGCAGACAGGAGCATTGTGGCCAAGGTAGGTGACCCCATAGATCCAACCCTATGTTTGAAATTCATCAGTATATATTGATTAACTTATTCCATATCTGGATGACATATGATCAGGTCATATCTGTACACGTTGTTTATTGAGAGGAGGAAGGGGAAGGACGAACCAGGTCGAACCTCATGAGCTCGTAGACGTTCTGTTGCTGAGAGCCGTTGAAGGCGTAGACCTCAAGGGCCTTGCCATCAGGCTGCGAAACGTGGTACCAGCCTATTATGGAGATTGAACCCAAGATTCATCAATAATTCAGACAAAAAAGGAAAAATGAAGAGAAATAGACAAATGAGATGGAAATAAAGAATTTGTTGAGATAGGGGGTCACTCACCTTCGCCGTTGTACTGAACTTGGAAGAGGTACCACGAGACCCTGCCAGAGGACTCGAATGTCTCCGAAAGGTTGGGACGGCGGGGAGCCGCAACGCATACCGCGACGAGGCAGAGAGCGAAGCAGACAAACAGGAGTGAACGCATGCTTGTGTTGACACTCGAGTGGCACAGGAAGACAGATAACACACCATGTGCACTGTTGGTTGTTTTCTCGCTGTGCTCCCCAACATAGTTCGAGCTATTTAGTGGTCAGCTGTTTATTAGCAGTGTTCGTTGGTCCAATTATTCTTTTTTGCCGACAGTGTTATGAGGATATTTACAGGAATTTTTTAATTTAAGAAACAAATTTAAGTTCAATGTGAAGATATACCGAGAAACATATTTAAGTTCAACAGGGCGGAAGTCAAGTGATGTTTCTCGCTGGGCCTTGACCAACATTCCACATTGGTATGTTCCTTCATCACATGTCCTTCGGTCACAGAGACATCAAAGGGAACTTGTTTTAAATTATTGAAAGAAGGAAGGAGTAGTTCCACCTCAGCCACTTCATCATCGAGCCCATTGGGTTCGTCATCATAATCAGCACGTAGACCCAACTTGCGTCAAGTCCATCGATAGCCTGGTGGCGGGAGTAGAGAGAATGTCCCATCACTGTAGTGTACAACCTGCATTGTCGCTCTTCTTCCGGATGAACTCCACGGCATCGATTATCGAGTCCAGCGCTCCTCCGACCATGACCGCATCCGCAGCGTGCTGCACTGCCTCCGAGCTCCCCTGCACCACACGTACGCCGTCAAGAACTTGCTTGAATGTCAGCTGACAAGCCGATCGCGCGTACCGGTGCTGCAATGCCCACGTCAGCAGCCGCCAACCCCGCACAGTCGGCCACTGACGACCCCGTAGCCACCACCACCTCGTCTCGCTTGATCATCTGCGCTGCTCGCACGATCTTGAGCTTCTGGCTCGCGTCGGTTCTGGAGAGGGAGTGACTCTCAGTCCCGAAGGCTCGGAGTGAAATATAAGGAGGGCGGAAGTAGTGGGGAGGTACCCAGCGATGACGACTTCCTCGTGTGTCCGCATGACGTGGGAAAGGCCGTCCTCCATCATCAGCGCCATCTGTGTGTTATCGAGTACCACGGCCTTGGCCTCCCCCAGCTGATCCTGCGTGAGCTCTTCCACCACTTTCCCTCGTTTCTTGGCGATATCCTCTGGTGTGTCCTTGGTCAGGAGTCCTATCTTCCGCGCCAGTGTAGCTACCGTGTACGTGGGATCCTGAAATAAGAATGTACATTCCTCCATCAGTCCTCTCTCCATTGCTATGACTCCGAAGAAAGGGATTGTACCTGAGATACCATGATGAGTCTGATGTTAGCCGCCTTGCATCGTTCGATGGCTGATGGGATGGTCTTGTAGAAACGTGGCCCCATCGCCACGATGCCGACGAAACAGAGCTCTTTCTGCAGCGTTTGTTAGCTCGTACACTCGAGCTCAGATGGGTAGGACTCGTGTACCATTGGAAAGTTAGGAGAGTAAAAGTCAAAATCATAGTCCGATGGGTACTTGCTGCTACTGAGAGGCAGATGGGCGAACGCCACCATGAAGTCGCCGTGACCTAGTAGCAGGACATTCAAGGAGTGAGTGAGAGCTCCATCACGATCACAGGCAGCAGGAGGGAGGCCACGAGTAGTAGAGGCGCGTACCGTGAATGATCATGGCCTTCTCTCTGATCTCCCTCTTGGCAGCGTTGTCCAGCTTCTTCGGCAGACCGTTCACCATGTACGTCGTGCAGTTCTGCATGACGACTTCCACTGGCCCGCTCATCACCACCAAGAAGTTGGCCTTTGTCTGATGGAGAGGAGTGATGTTACGCTCCGTACGCACTCGCAAAAGAGAGCAGCAGGGGAGGGACAAGTACCTCATCCTCAGCTCCTACGTGTGAGACCTTCCTTGGCCACCGATGGATCGTCACTCGCGACTCACTCAGGTCCTCACCGACTGTCTCCCATGCATTGCGCATCTATGGGCATCGCACAGCATAACGTTAGGAACTAATGTTCGTCTCCTTCTCCATATACACGTTCAGCTCAAGATGATCGTACAATCTCACAGCAGAACGCGTTGTCTCGTCGTCGCACGCCTTGTGTGGGATGCTTCTCGTAAAAGCGCAGCAATGCGCCACTGCATGCAAACACAGCATCGGAGTTGAGCATCCAATCAAAGTAGGCCGAGTTAAGCACATGTACCTTGTGTTGTCGTACTCCTCCAGGTCTATGTTGTCCACGTTGATCTTGTTCTTGTTCACTCCCTCGGGCACTCGGAAGAAGGCGTTGCAGCCCAACACGCACGCCCGCAGGAGAGCCTCCAGCGTTGGTTCTCCCTCGGGAAGGGAGGTGGGATCGTAGATCTGTTGGTCGATCATGATGTAGTTCACTGAGTTCTTGTTCTCCGTCAGCACGCCGTGAGAGTCCACCACAAGAGTAGTCACTCGTCCGAATCGAGCAGCTGCATTGGTGAGGGAACAGACGTAAGCGTTCCATGGGCCCAATGAGGGATGCCTTCGAGCTTGATGAAGAAGTCATGTAAGAGAAGCGTACCAGCGTTGGGCTCTTTGAAAGCCAGTCCGTTCTTGGCGAGCTGCTTCATGAGGGCCTTGTTGAGCTTTGGCCCGCCCTGCTTCCTACCTTTGGAGCTCTCGTTGTCCCTTATCATGCGCGCCAAGAGAGTGCCATCACCTTCATGACCACAGCAGATTCACCATTGATCAGTGATGACCAGGACGTAGGGCGTGAGGAGAACAATGTAAGGGAGGAGGATGCTCTACCTGTACGCACGACGACTCCTGTTCCTGATCCCTCGACGATAGTGGTGCCGTAGAAGATCAGGTTCTCGCTCGCCAGATAGTTGTCCGTTGTTGTGTCAACTTGGCGCTGTACTGGCTCAGGGTCGCCTGATATGGCCGATGTGTCTACGTAGAGGTCCTTTGCGATGGTGACCACTCGCACGTCGGCCAGCACCAATCCCTCGTCCAGATCGATCACATCTCTGTGAGAACGTAGGAGTTATAGTTCGTGTGTGGTACGATTGCCAGCATCAAGAAGGCCGCACGTACCCAACCACCAGTTCTTGGGACTGGATGTGCTTTCGCCATCCGTCTCGTCGTGCCCACACCATCTTCTTTGCGAAGCTGCACCGGCAAGTCCAGGAGATGAATGTGTCTGATCAGGTGCGGCCGAATTCATGAAGAGTGTTGCAATGCACGTACTCATCAAAATCGATTGTTGGGCTCTTGACGCTGGGGCAGTTTGGACCCTCCTTCTCCCGCTTCTCCTGTGCTTCAACGTTGGACAAACCTGTGCGTACGTTGGTGTTCAAGCGAGTAGCAAGAGCATCCACCGTGATGATATGGTAGTCCTGTGCAAATGAAAAAATGCCAAGTTGAGTGAGAATCATATCTATAGACGGCGCATGACAACGGGCAAGTGGCCGGACGACTTACAAAGACGTCACCATGGAAGGCTATCGCCCGTCGGTCCCCGCTGCCTTCAGCCGGTCGGCCGTCATCGCTGTCCTCGCTGTCGCTGTCATTTCTCCTTCGTGCCGACTTCAACCCTTCATCCGCGATGACGACTCGTCGTTCGTTGACGCGATCCGCTGTGACCGGTCGATCAAGTGAGATTGTGTTGCGCCTGTTCTCAACCGCTTCAACATTGTCTCGCGGCTTCACTGTCGTCGTTTGACTACTCGACAGCTTGTCCTGCGGGTCGTTCTTGTTCTTGCCGAATGTGAATGTACCCTTTCGCTTCCGTCCGTCGTCCTTGTCCTTGTCCTTGTCCTTATCTTTGTCCTTATCCTTGATCCCGTTCTGTACCGCTGTCACCTCCTTTGAATCCTTCTTCTCTTGTGCGCTGCTGTTCTTTCTGACGACGTTCTTCTTATAGACCTCGTCCCTCGCTATCTTCCCCATCTTCTCCTTCCCCCGCGGCGTTTCTCTCCCTCGTCGGCTCCCTCGAGACCTATTTTCCTCTTCTCCATCTCCATCTCCATCCTTTTGTTTCTTCTTCTCTTCCTCTTTCTTACGCTTCTCCTCCTCTTTCTTTCGATTCTCTTCTCGTTCGCGCGCTGAGTCCAGTGGATCGCCGAACTCGTCTGTTAGGTCATCATCTGCACCACACGCATCACCCCGCAGTGTCAGTAGTGCATGAATCAGGAGGGCCAACCACAGACACACATGGCCAACCGAGTGTAGACGACAGTGCGGGAGGAGTTCACAATTTCAGCCGGTGAAACGAAAAGGTTAACCACTAGAAGGTAGTGTTCACCAAAGTAAAAATAAAGGCTTACGAACCGTCAATATCGGGTATTGTGGGTATGGGGTCGTCTGGGATGCATGGTATTGGGTCGTCACTGCCGTTGCTATATGGCACGTCAGGTATCGCACCAACTGTAACGGCGAAGCAGGAGATGAGAGAGTGTCAGACACGAGTTATTGGATCCAGGGAGAGTAGTGGTGAAGCAGTGATGCGTCCACTGCCTCCTCCCAAAAGATGTGCTGGAGCCTATAGGCAGCTGAAAGATGAGGGAGAGCGAACCCTCATCATAGTCGTCGATGTCAGGGATGGCCCCTTCCATTCCATCATAATCAGCATCATCAAGGTCACCTTGTTTTTTGATGGGCTTCTTTTTGGCCGCTGGTTTCTTCTTCGCTCCTGAGCTGGACTTTGATCGTGTTCCCCCACTTGTGGCGGTCGTGGAGGACTTGGATTTTATCTGTTTTATCTGATCGAGCCGAGGTTTCGTAGCGATCGACATGATGGCGAGTCTGATCTCTCTCACTAGCTCAGTGGAGCCAAGTGTGAGTGAGCTTCACCTTTCTTCCTGATCGCCTTGAGGATTAAAACGGGTGGGGGTGGAGGTGAGGATGATTCTCTTCGCTTAGATCCACTCCTTGTCCCTCTCTCGTTCTGCCTCTGCTACCCGCCTTAAGAGCTTTATCCTTTTTTGTCCTTTTCTTATTTTTCGGCCATTTTCCTTATTTGTACCATAATTTCTCTTTGGAACCTTTGCACCTTCATGATGAACCCACCACCGTTCCTGAAGACCAGAGACCACAAAATGGTGAAGAGTGGTGAACGTTGGAACAACGAACCGATCTTGGTTGAGCAATCGTTGCACATTCATCGCCACTCTCTTTCTGTGCTTAGTATGTGCAGCCCACACGTCTTGTGGCGGATGTGAGAGCGCGCATGCCAGAGGTGCCATGTCCACTTTGAGCAGACCGATGACCATGTAGATGTCCTGAGCATCTCATCACTTACATTATCTTCAAGAAGGATTTGAAGTTGGGTTGAGGTACCTCAATGTAGTTCTCTCTCACTCACGGAGATCGGGCGACTTAGCATGAGCAATGAAGTGAGTGGCGAGGATGTTGGCCTCCTCCTTCACCACCTCAGAGGTGTCGAGCACAATAACATAGTTCCTCTCGCCCACATCGAATCGCAAGAACGCAGTCTCTGGCTGTACAGTCTCTTTCTGCTGAAGCAGAATGCTGGTGGATTCGGCCTCGATCTCTGGTGGTTCAGTCGTCTGTGTTGGCGCCGCTGGGCTGGTGTCGGTTGTCGGCGCGGTCTCTGTCGCCTGGCTCTGCTCTCCTGTTTGGTGTGTTGCTTGATCCGGTTCAGGCATCTCCGTTTCAGTCACATCACGCTGCGTGGATTCTACCGTGGGTATTGACTCCTCGCTTGCTTCACCACGGGAAGTCACCGGTTCACCAACAGAACCTTCATGTGGCGCCTCAGCAGGAAGCTCTTGTGCTATTAGTTTGGTCTCATCTGTTTCCATCGCGTCAACTTGTTGTGTCTCCTCAAGCGCGTGCGGGTGAACAGCCGGTGTAGGCTGATTCTGCGAAGCTTTGAACTGGGCGATGCTCGTCTCCACGAGCGTTACCAGTTGCTTCATGTTGCGTATCACCACCTGCGAGCAAAGGCAACACAGGTCAATATGAACAGCTGTATTCCACGCGAAGTGGAAGAAGTGTACGCCGTTGAATTTCTTGAGGCGGACACACCAACCACCCGCACGATAGCCAACTGTCACGGGAGAGGCCAGAATCTGTGCGAGGACGATCACTTGCTCTGGGCCTCCCTCTGGAGGTGTCTGCATCACATTTGCACATAAAAAGTCATAACTTTGATGGTTGTACATAGGAGGTTGATCTGTACCGGAGAGGGGAGGTCGTGCGTGTAGTACCAAATCAGTGATGGCGGGGCTTTGGCCAGCCATGCGCTGCCATACCACCCATTCAAGAACGGCACTAGCAATTATTCAGAGAAGTGAGTCTCGATTCCCAGAGACCTAGCAAGGGCGTGGGTGAATACCTGAAAGTGGGCAAAAGACAAGCCCGCCTACAATATAGTAGGATGCGAACGAGTCAAATCCATGCAGTCTAGGTACAAGGGTAATCAAAGGCTACCACACAAGCGTCAGTGATATACTCGAGCACACGTATCCAGAAAACTGAACGAACCTGCAGAATCGTTTCCAACTCAAGGACCTGCCTACCACGGAGCACTTTGAGCCGACACTTGTCGCCTGCATACTTCATGCCTATGGAAAAGGTTGAGCCTGGATTACAACGAGATTCGACAATGGACATACCGAAGAGATGCTCAGCCCCAATTCTCTCATCTCCACGAAAGGAAATTGTGCCGTCATCAGCAATCGCTACATCATCAATCTCCATCAACACTGAAAACACTTCTTTAGCAATTGCAGCCCTTGGTGAGTATTTTCGTATGTACCATCTTCAGGTTTGAGCACTGGTTGGCCATTGCAGTACGCAAGTGATGAAAGGGGGTTTATCTGTGTTATTAGGACTGACACCGAGATTCAGGCTTTCACCTTGTTATCATCTGGCAGCAAGGAGGGTACCTCCGCACTGGTCATCATTCATGCCATAGAACTTGCGCAGAGTAGGGCTCTCCATTTTGGCAATCTGGTACCACTCATCAGCCTAATCCTGCTCAAGGGTGTGGTGGAATCATACCGAGATGCCGGCATCAATGAAAGCCACTTTTCTACGCCTTTCAAAATCATTCAAGAATCGCTGAATAACTGGTACAGGGATGATGTGGCCAATATTCTGGGCCTTGAGTCTCCTCGAAAAAGCAATGCCGATCTGGATTGCACCACAAGTTACAAAGACGATCAGACTGACGAGGCCAGTAGCGCATGATGAAGCGGACTTACCACTTTGTTGCCCTGAAACACGGGCCCTCCTGAATTGCCTGCATTGATGGCAGCGTCTATCTGAACAGCTAACAGCGACGTAAATCGGTTCACAAACACCTGTACATCAACCCTGAGGATTGAGCAGTGTTGAGTACAACGCTTGATTCGATCAGAACAACGAGGGATGGAGCAAGCAAACCTCGAAACTACACCACATGTGACCGAGATGTTGTCGCCACCAGTAGGATAGCCCACGCATGTCACTGACTCCTGGAGGTGAGGCACATCGCCGAATGACAGTGGCGTGTTGCCGGTCCAGAAGGCATCGTCGTCCACCGCAAGCAGCGCAATGTCGCACTGGTAGCCGATGCACACCACCCGCGCCACGTACCGCTTCGGATGACCGTGCCGGCGTACCCTGTTTGATGCATCAACTTAGTATTCAATAGATAAATAATAAAAATAATAACGCATAATAATAAATAATAAAATAGAATAAAATGAGAATGAGAATAATCAAAATAAATTATTATTATTATTATTATTCCTTTTCTTTTATTTATGTATTCATTTCCTTTCATTTAAAAATCAAAAAATATGCCAAAATCGAGATAAATAAATAATAAATAATAAATAATAAAAATAATTATAAGGTACATGATGGTGGTGGCATCCTCCACGACGTGGGCGTTGGTGAGTATGCGGCGTTGGTCGATGGTGAATCCCGACCCGCTCGAGTTCTTGGGCGCCTTGCGCTGCCAGGGAAGTTTGTAGTTGACCTTGGCCCGGACCACGAAGACCTTCACCACCGACCCCATCGGCAGCGCCACTTTGCCGCCCTTCCGCCCTCCTCCCTTCCTCTTTGCTGCCACCGATGGCGACGCAGCAGACGCCTGCAGTCGTTGGGCGGCGGCCTCCGTGCTGGGCCCAGCCGGCAGCGATGGGGCGTGATCCTCCCGGCCATCGACATCGGGTGGCCCAGGTGGGTCGTCACCATCACCGTCTCCCTCCACGAGCACCCCTACACGTGGGTCGTCCTCTTCCATCTTCTTGCTCAAACGCGAAATTTCACGCTCTTTCTTAAATTTCTCTTTTCTTTTTCTCTTGTGCATTTTGGCTACAAAAATCGAATATTTTCGAGGAAAATATCATTTTATGAAATATGAAATATGAAACATTTTGCGAAAGAAACAAAAATTAAAAAATAGAAGATGGAGGCGACCATGTGGGCCTTGTTGGCCAGGGCGCGTAGAGCTACGAATGGGCGCCTGGGAGGTGGCGGTGGAATCTCAGAGGCACTGAGGTGCCTGCTGGCCATCGTCAAGGGGGCGAGTCCGCTTCTCCAAGCCAGGCCCGCTCTCGAAGTTACCCTGCGTCTCGAAATCGCGCACCGTCTCTTGGCTTATCCGCATCCCCATGCTCATCCTCACGCAAAACCACATCTCGATCGTGCCGTATGTCTTTTATTTTTATTTTATTTTTAAATTTTTGCTTTGTGAAAGGAATTATTCATAAAAATACCAAAAAACAGAGAAATATAAAATAAATAAAGAAGAATATGCACTCTCCAACGATATGGCTAACGTAGAAGGCGTGTATGTGGTGCAGTTGCTGCTTGTGCGAGAGGTAAGTTCAACAGCGATTGACACCTGCAGCGATTGATGGAGACGACACAAAGAGAAAATAAGGGATTACAACACACGGCTGATGGTGGTGATGTGTTCATGCAGGGGTGTGCCAGCACTCTGGATGAAGTGCGAGTACTTCGACACGTGGCAATCCTCTCGCAGCGCAGGGCTGCTTTGGGCGACGTAGTGGTGAACCGCAGTGCGGCCAAGCACACGCTGCAACTTGCCTTAGAAGCGGCCGAACGGTAGCATTGCCGTTGCCGATTGAACGCATGAAAGCTGACACGAATCCCTACACGTGACAGGGTTGGCCTGGAATGGAGATTGTACTTTCTGCTGGAGCTCGTCAAGTTGTCGTGGGAAGAACAGAACCAGCAGCAGGCGCTCAAGTACATTGCTCAGGCAAAGCACATGTCCATACAGGCCAATCAGCCCCAATTCTTGGTAATAAGCCGCACTAGTTCTGTACCATCATTTCTTATTCATATTGTGTCTTTCAGGCTCTTTTCACACTAGTTGAGGCGTACATAGCACTGATTCGAAGGGACATGAGTGCTGCAACTAATCACCTTCTGCAATACAAACAAACACAAGATGCTCACTTTCAAGGACAGGCACGTTGTGACGGCCTCGCCTCTTCAAACCACGGCTAATTGTTTCACTCTATCTTAACAGAATGCAGCAACTTGGGCTAGTACACAAGTGATGTATGACATTCTATCACTAGAGCACAGTTTTTTGACTGGAGACGTGCAACAAGGCAAAATCCACGCCAAGAGCATCTGTACATACGTCCAGGTACTTAACTTGACGCGTTACCTTTTCGAAATGGCTGCTTGCTTACAACTTTTGATCATTCTCAGGCAATGAACACCAATGGCGTTGTTCGATCATTTTTCAAATGGTGCGATGTCAACGTGCTTGGAGCTTTTTACTATTACGCGAGTGGGTCTGTAGACCGAGTTGGCGCGCCATCACGAGCCTTTACCTTACTTGCCGAGGGACGAAAACGAATTGTGTGTACGTAATAAAAACCAAGCTAATGCGCTTTTTCAATCCGGTTCTAACGCTCAAAATACAGATATGCTGGAACGGGAGCGATTGCTGTGCTTAGGTATGTTGGTGTACACTTTCAACTTTCACACTAACTCTTAGCAATAAATAGTGAAGAGGGATGATCAGCAGATGATGGAGCTTCTAAAAACAAAGGAAAAGGAAGCTCTGGCCCTTCTTCGAATCAACTTTTGCCTTCTGGAGCAGCTCTTTCTTTCCTACATGACTTCCTCAGAATATGTCTATGCTGCTCAGGTATCGCCCCGTTTGAGATACTCGTGCTGTGTATGACGCTCCATTCTCATGATCATCATCCTGCGTGTAGGTGTTGTGGGACATGCTAGACATGAATGTGAAGTGGGGAGAGCACAACCCAAATTGGGCCTCCACCATACACATGCTTGCGGGCCATCTGGCCACTATTTGCCTTCCCGAACAGGCTGCATCACACTATATCCTCGCGAGCCAGGTACAGTAAATCGCCAGCTTGTTACTTTGGCTCATATTGACGTCATCGATGTCCCCCAGATTATGCAACATCAACAGGATTTCAGTGCTACAGTCATCGCAGACCTCTTTGCGTGCCTTGCTTTCCTTCGATCGTCTTCCATAAAGAAGGTGTGTAATACAGGAAAGTCATGAATGCGCCCCTAATACTTTCATATTTACTGCTAGGTGGAGGAGGGCCTGCGCAAGTGTTGGAACAGAATCGAGTCTAGCCCACGGCCCATTCACGCACTTGGTTTATTCGTGCGTGCATTAGTGCACCTGCAATCTTCACAGACTGCACAGGCTCGGTACGCTTTCTAGTTATGCAACATTGATGGCTGGTTCCTGTGCTTCCTAACAATGGTCGGCAATCAGTAATTTGCTGGTGGAGGCCTTGAAGTTGCAATTCGACAATCCCCAATTTACCGCACAGGCCTACAATGCAATCTCTGAGAGCATCCTGCAGGATACGAAGAATGTGGGCGCTGCTCGGAAATCGCTTCAAGAAGCATACAAGCTATCATCTTCACTAAGCGACCTTCCCTCTCTACTCACAACTCTTCGAATCCACACTCGTACCCCAATTCCTGTTCTTGCTTCTTGATCGTTGATTCTTTGCTGATGGCGTGGTTGGTCACAGATGTGTGCGCTCGTGCTGCATCAGGCGGAAGCGCCGGCGAGCAACTGGAACAAGAACACAGAGAAGTGGCCGGGAAGCTCAAGGCCAAGACCGACGACTATGCCGCCCGTTATCTCGAAGCCACGAACCTGCCCCAAAGCTCGCTCATCACGTTGCTACTGCAAGCACCATGATTTATGAAATTCACAGAAAACCCTTCGGGAAAATTTCGGAAATAAGAAATTCATTTCGAAATTGTTTTCATTACCCCATTTTGGCGCGGCACCAAAAAGCCGGCTGGGCGCGGCGTGCACAGAAAATCGTCGGGCGTTTGGGCTTGGGTGTCGTGTAGAGGATACACAGGATCGTGATGGATACAACAACCTCACCGGTAATTATATTATATTCTCCTTCATATGACATCCCGTATTTTTTATACAGGCCTTTAATTCTTACATTTTTTACTCGATTTGAATAAGAATAAAATGGAAGCGGATACATATGGATCATAAAATATCTCAAGATTTCTCATTTAATTTATACATTTGTCACATTTTATCTGTCGTTACAAACATGTCATTTGCGGGCACCGCGATGACTCCTGTTGACACCCGTGGTGGGATTAAAACAGAGGCCCGGTGGGGACGTGCGCGATGCTCCCCTGCTGGGACAGCAGCGGCAGGTGGTCACGGGAGAGAGCAGTGCCGTGTTCGGCGTGGCGCTGGAGGAGCTCCTGGCGCGCGACCGCGAGACGCGGCCATGGCTGCAAGTGCCTCTCTTTGTGAAGAAGACACTCACTTACCTCACCGCCTACGGTACACTGCGTGCCATGATCTGGCGCTCTCCTGGCGATCGTCTTTGATCTCACACATGGCACCATCATGATTGTGTGTATGCAGGATTGCCCCTCGCGGGTATCTTCAAGGTAGCGGGCTCCGGGCCCGAGGTACAGCGTTTCCAGGAAGAGATCAACACGGGAGGGCCGATCGACTTCACCAAAGTCGAGGATGTCAATACAGTCTCGTCGCTACTCAAGACTTTCCTCAAGCGGTACTGTGTCGTTGTTGTTCGCGTCTTTGACTGCACAAGAATGCAGAAGGTGGCTCATTGTGTTGCATCCGCGATGTAGGCTTCCTGATCCGCTACTTACCGAGGCTCTGTTTGAGCGCTGGACAAAGGCGTCCGACTTTCGGGATGGTGTAGAACGGGTCCAGGAAGTGGCTCGCCTTGTCGCTGCTCTGCCCGCAGCAAATCGTGCGGTACTAGCAGAGCTCACGCGCCTCCTTCACATGGTCCACATCAACGCCGAGGTAATGACGAAGATCAATGCGTGTGCTGGCATCAATGTACTTATTGCGCATGTACATCAGAAAACGCGCATGGACGCGCAGCAGTTAGCATCTCTCTTCGGACCACAGATTCTGTGGGCACCTGTTGGACATCCAGCTGCTGGCGCTCTTGATTGGCAAGTGCGCATGAATGATCTGCTGGCTTTGATGATTGTCAACTATGTTCTCCTCTTTGAGGCTGAGGAGGAGGCCAACTACAGCGCCAAACCAGCAACCCGAAAATATGGCCGCTTCCTTCGCAAGGTTCCTGAAGCACCTGTCAGCAATTTGTTCGTTGATCTTCGTTTTGCTAACATGGAACAACCGGGCCTCAGATGACTGGTCATCAAAAATCTATCGGTGCGATAGAGCGTGTTTGGGGTGGAGATAAATGGCATGTGTGGTCAGGCGACTCTGCAGGCAGCATTCGCGTGTGGGAGGCAGATGACCTTCGTTTCCTGCGACAACTGGACACGGGTCAGGTATTCAAACGTTTCCATTTTGATCTTACTTTCCTCGTCCTCACTCTTCTGTTGCTAGGGCCGTATCTTCTCCATCAAGGCGGTGGGTCCAAATGTTTGGACGGGGGCGGAGAGATCACTTCAGATAAGGGATACTAGAGGAGTTCTGATTAAAGAGATCGCGGGGGCAGCTTATTCTATCGTGTATATTGGTACATAGGAGGCCTGACTTATTTACCTCTCCTCTTTAGCTGAACTATCTGTATCGAACAATATAGAGAGCACCCAACAAGTATGGACGGGAGGTGATGCTAAACTACGCCTTTGGAGCGTCAGCAAACTTGACGTCTTCAAGGAGCTGAATATTGATGCATTCGTACTTGCCATGACGCAAGTGGGAGACCACGTGTGGGCAGCATGCAACGACAAGAAGATACGCGTCTTCAACAGTAAGGTTTGTTCTTGTCCTGAACGAATGCATAACGACTAGTGACATTAATCGAGCTATATTTACAGACGCACAAGCTGGAAAAGGAGATTGATGCACATTCAAGAAAAGTGAACGATGTGGTTGCTGGACAGGGCGTTGTTTACTCTGCGTCGGATGACCGTGCGGTCTCCTCTTGGCAAATTGACACGTTTGCTCGTGTGGGCAAGGTAAGAATCTCAAACCTATCCAGTCATTCGCCCATTGGTTAAATAACTATTGGCGGCAGGGCAAACAACATTCAGGAATAGTTTACGGCCTTGCATGGTCAGGCCACCACGTCTGGTCGGCTTCTTGGGATAAGGTACCGTGCATTAAGCCCTCGTCGTAGTATGATTGATTATTCAATTGCTCACTCGATCACAGTCGATTGCTGTGTGGGAACCAAACCTAGATTTGGGAGCCCGGCTATGTGGCTATCACACCGACGCTGTGTCTAGGTGAGTTACTTCGATCGTTTTTGGTGTAGATTACATTGTCTCACCTATGTGAACTTTGCTCAATAGTTTATTGCTGGTTCCTTGCCGGCGCCGCCCTGGTGTTTATGGCTGGCTCTTAGTTTCTGCATCTTACGACAAGTCCCTCTGTTTGTGGGCTCTACCCGATGGACTTTGCACCTTAAGCCCGCCCAATGTTCCATCGGGAAGCATGATCGTAGGCAGCAGCTTGTCGGCTACAGCAGTATTTCATGCTGATTCAATGGCTGCCTCACATGCCTTCGATCGTTCTATGCGACCAGACTCTGTGCTCATGGCCACGACAGCCGGACCAGGGACTGCCTCCACCGCATTTTCTGTCAGGTATGTTCTCGCCTAATTTGTTTTGGCAAACCAACTAAATGACCGTTTCCCGTTGTGCAGGCTTGGCGGTGGAGACAATCGCGCTAGTGGCGTAACTGGCGGATTGGAGAGGTGGGAGATCGATCCACAATTGATCAAGAATCCCGGCACTTCGCTTGGTACGGGCTCTTTTGGTACTGTGTTCAAGGCTGAGCTACACGGCAAGCCCGTTGCTGTTAAGAAACTATCTACACAGAAGTTTGATGAAAAAACACTGGTATCCTCTTTTTACGCCTCAAGAAAGTTGCATGTATTGACGCTAAAGGTTGTTTCGATGAACAGGACGACTTCAGAAAGGAGGTGGCTATAATGTCCACGTTGCGGCATCCGAACGTGCTCCTCTTCATGGGAGCCTGCACGCAGCCGGGCAACCTCCTTATCGTCACTGAGTTAATGCCGCGTGGTTCGGTCTATGATCTACTGCGAGATCGCAGCCTCAAGCTTTCACTAAAACGAAAGATGCTTTTCGCCAAGGACGCCGCCCTAGGTGTTAACTGGCTTCACAGATCTAAACCGCAGTTTCTGCATCTCGATCTGAAGGTGAGCTTTGTCCACGGCTTTTGCTGATGAATGCAGTTCTAACTTTTCATCCTCTGGTTATAGGCCGCCAACTTGCTGGTGGACAAGAACTGGACAGTCAAGGTTGCCGATTTTGGCCTGAGCGTCGTCAAGAAGGACGCTGCGGCCAAGAAAGAGAAGCACGGCCCTATCGGTACTCCACTATGGATGGCACCAGAAGTGCTCATGAACAAGGAATACAACGAGAAGGCTGACGTGGTAAGTGAATATTCACTCCTTGTCTTCAACCTTCTTCATAGCTAACGGATTGCTCCCACACGATAGTACTCCTTCGGCATTGTACTATGGGAGATCTTATCTGCACAGGATCCATGGGCAGAAATCGAATCGTTAGCGGAGCTGGTGGAAGCGGTCTGCGTTGATGGCCGACGGCCTATGTTACCGCGCGATATTCCCAGCTCGCTGCGGGACCTCATCAACGCATGTTGGCACGGCGACATGGACCAGCGGCCCACTTTTGAAGAGATCATTCCTCGATTCGATCACATTATTATCGATGGTCTACTGCCAGATCCGCTGGCGCGCCATATGTGGCGAGATCGCTTCTTGGGACAAACCTCAGTCACCTGGCGGGCATTTGCGGAAGCTCTAAGCGCTGCTATGCGGGTGTCTCTGCCCAAGGATCCGCGTGACATCAAGTGGCAATGCCTGCGACGCGTTGCGGCGGACGCTCGCGATGACTCGCAAGTGACTCTCGAATCTTTCGCCAAGTTGCTTCACTGGTTCGGTCCGCTGACCCCAGACACGTCGGTGATCGAGCGCATCCACGACCTATTGAGCAAGCCTTACTTCCACGGTGAGATCTCATCACAAGAAGCCGAGCGACGGATGGGTGGCGAGAAGAAGGGCACCTTCCTGCTGCGCTTCTCCAGTCGCGACGTCGGCTGCTACGCGCTCACGGTAGTGGATGGAAAAGGCGCCCTAAAACACTACCGCATCACACACTCGCCCGGTTCTCCATACGCGATCGGCAAGGTCGAATGTCCATCGCTAGATGCTCTGATCAAGCGTTACCACAAGGAACTAAATCTCAAGCGGCCATGCCCAGGCTCGCCCTACGAAGCCATGTTCATCGCTCATGAAAAGGACCAGGTCTCCTTGGGTTACCAGTCAGTCGAGTGAGAAGTTCTCGTTTTTAAACAATGCATCTCATGTGGATTCATTTTAATGTGGTGAGAGGTGCACATTTCACTTGCGTGGCGGAGGAATAAAAGGCCGCTAGTAGTCGGTAAAGCCCTGCTAAGCACAAAAATTTGAACTCCAGCTGAAATAAGCAGTGGTATTTTGATATGCACCAGCATATGGTAGTTAGTTCTTTCATCCATGGGGTTTCTTTCTTGCATATTTGCCTAATTTATCTTTTTTTATAACATACATAGATTGAAATGGACATGAATGAGAATAGAACATACAATCATCAAGATATCAGCCAACCATTTCATGTTGTATGATGATTATAATGGTTGTAACCACAACTCAATAAGTTAACAATATAAGAATTACATTTAAAAGCAAGTGATCTCTTTTGATCTTTTATGAATGTTAATGGCGCTTAATTCATACTTCATAGTGATTATGCTGCTTTTGCTTTCAAGGGAAAATTACTCATCTTTAATGGTCATAATCTTTATAAATATGTAAAACAACATAAAAGATCTGATGGTTTATTTACAAAATTAATGTTAAGCATTTTTATTGTTCTTGTGAATGCACAGGGTTCACATTAATTTATATTCATTAGATCTCAATAACTTCATGTGAATAATTATCAAAGCCAATGAGATTTTAAAAGATTTTAAAAGATCAGTTCTTGTAAAAGCTTTTAAAATTTTGTTTTCATATTAAAACAAAATACAAAAGAGTATTCTTTTTATTTCAGTTCTTTCAACTTCAAATGGAATCTCACTCTTTTTTGTCATTATTGAACAAAATAACACATTCAAATAATGCTTTGTTCTGGTCTCTTGTTTCTCTTGCAATAATTGTACCATTATTAAGAAAAGACTTTCCTTCTTGATTTATCATCTTTAATAACAAATTTATTTTTCTTTTTCACAATTGTTTAAAACAGAAAAAAACTGCATAAACACATTAAACATATTTTAATACTAAAACTTATCTTCTTTTGTTCAACATATTCTTTATATGGCTTATCCTTTAATCTTTTTCATAACATCAAATATCAAACAGTGGAGTTCATTGATGAATAACAAAGAAATAATAGGTCTGTTTAACCCATTGCTTTATTCACCAGAAAATTCCAGAAGTAAAAGAGTCAACTACCATTCAGCCAACAAGCAGCTCACCAACCAACACCAGTGATGCTGCTTACTCTTCCCTCACCCTCACTCTTGTGAATGTGATGAACTTGTTGTTTTTGGCTTGGGAGAATGCACACCAACTCTGTCCACTACCCTACACATCTGATCATGCATTCACAACCGTTGAGCAGCTTACCTGGTGATATTACATCGCTGTTTTCGAGATTGGCGTGGTGGCTGAATAAGTGGGGCAAAGCAAATCATGTTGAATCCACGCAAGTAAGCAGGATGATGTATCGTGTGCCGCAGAGAACTGGGGACACCTGAATCCAAGGAAAGGGTAGTAAGTATATTGCATTGTTGTGGACCATGATCAAGGCATGTACTTTGTGGCGCGGCATGAGCAAGTTGCCGAGTTTGGCTCGCAGGATGAACACGTCGCCAGCGTGTCCCTCGGTTGACACTCCATCAATCTCAGATACAGCACCAGCAAAGTCCCCAAAGACGGCCACCACTACGCAATGACGGTACGCTCCTGAATGGCAAACCAAGAGTCACAAGAATGAAGCGAGTAGAGGCGCAGATAGGGATAACGACCAGGATCCTGATGTTCATTCACAAAGTGACCTACTTGATACCTAAGCAAGAGTGTCCATGTCAGTTCTAAATGAGTTCATGAGAATGCCAGCTGCAGCCAACAGTGGAATGCAAGGAGGGAATGCGAACCGCTGGATCCACACGTGCGTGAAGCGAACTTCAGGCACCACTTCCATCAGCTTGCGTACGTGAGCTCGCAGCGAGCTAGGTGTGTCGTTCACTGGGAAGTGAACAAAGTCGAAACAGCCTGCATGAGGGAAGGGCATCAGTAACACATCAGTGTTGCCATAAATGATTGATCAAGATGGTACCCAACAACTCCATTCGACGTTGAGGACGCCACACCAAGTCCTCTGTGGTGACTGCAGTGAGAAAGGCATCTCGCTCTGTCTGATTGTAGAAGCTACGCAAAAGGACGCATGAATGTCGCTGCAGCAGATCCAACACTGATCGGTTCGGAGGTAAGAATGCCTGTGCTGATGACTTGGTGGATAATGAAGATCGTGATGTAGTCTCTGTGGATGACTTCCTCTGCGTGATCGAACCCGACACTCGACTTACTGACTCCGAAGACTTGCCTCGTCCGTCCTCACCGACAGCATTCTAAAAGAATTTAAAAAAAGAGGGAATGAAAACATGTATCAAGCAGCGAAATCTAAAATAAATATCTACAATTGTAAAATACTATAATTAAAAGAAAAAGAATTGAAAAGTCATGACAAGGAGGGCATGGCACTAACTTTGCTGCGCCGGTGCAGGCGAGCTACGCCAACGATGACCAGGAGGACCAGACCTGGAACAAGAAGGAGGGCCAGCCATGTCATGTTCCTCCTTCTTGTAGTGCGAAGTAGTGCTGCAAGTGCACGTTGTGCTAAGCGGAGTGTAGCTTTTCTTTAGCTTGCGTGAGTATTGTTTCGGACCTAAAACAAGCCTGTGGGTGGCTTGGGTCCCAGTTGTCGGAAACTCAGTTGCTCTTGACACACGTGGAGGTGTTCTTTGGTACCCAACCTCCCATGGCCACGTCCCCTCAAGACTCATGCTGATGATGATGACGATGATCATGATCATGATTCTGTCCAGGGATGAGCGATTCTGCGGATGTCTCGAAGACGATGGTGATCGGCTGCGACCAACGTCGGCGCCGAGAAAGTGACCTGGTTCCTTATTCACTTGCCGACGTGGAAGATAGACCTGTCTACGTGGCAGGTAGCCGACTTCAGACCTGCTCATCTTGGCGTATGGCCGTGCGCCACGTAGCTCCACGCCAGGTCAGTGTCGAGATCAATTCTCACCCAAGTCGCGCAAGGAATGGCCTCCCAACCGTGGGGGAAGGAATGGTCTGTAGTTTGGCCTTTGAAGCACAACATGACCTTCTCGCGTACCCCCCGCTGTTAGTTGGGCCGCAGAACAAAAGCCTCTGCACCAATCGGTTCTTCTCTTTAGGGAAAAGAACCAATTAGCTGACGTCCTCCTGAATTTATCCGGGCGTCCTCTTTCCCGCATAAAGGTCACGTTGTGAAGGTCATTCAGTTCATCACAATAGGTCGCTCGGGAGGTAAAGCTTGGCAAGTGAGTTCGACATTGCCTTGTGCGCCTGTTCAACATAGGAGGTTAAATTTCAGGTTGATCAGAGACCTGCCATGAGTCGCTGGCAAGTGTGACAAAACAAACTTTAAATAGAATGATCATCAAGCTAACAGGCACATCAACATCAAAGCAGAGGAAACTGTTCACCACTTACTGAGTCGGAGGGTAGAAGTCCCAGCAGTAGACGTAGCCGCTCTGATCAAACTTGTAAGCGTACACATAGCAGCACACGCCGTCGCACGAGTTCACTCGAACCACATCACCGGCATTCAGGCCGTTGATCTGGATGTACTGGCACTGCGCGCGCAGGGAGCCAGGCTGCACCAGCGCGTGGTTGCCCGGCGAGGGGCACCGGTAGGCCGGCCGGTTCACCTTGTCCACCACCGTGCTGTTGGTCTGGCACTTGGGCACTGGTGCTGCCTTCTCTTCATACGCTTTTTGCTCCACCTGAGGCTTGTTGTCGTTGATGGCGATCGGTTGAATGGTTCCCTTCTCCTTGCCGCAGCTCTTCTCCGGGAGAGGCATCGCCGGCGGAGCGGTGATGTTGGCGACCTCCTCGGGAAGAGCGGGAGTGCAGGTTCCCCAGTTGATGTAGGAGGCCGGCATCCATGCCCAACGTCCAGATGAGATACACATGGCGTTCACGTAGCCACATGTCGCACCTGTGGGAGTCAGCGATGGGAAGATGAAGATGAAGATGTTGATTATCAGAAGAATGTTGATTCATGTGAAAAAAAAAAAGGTGATGAGTACCACTAGGGTGCAGGTAGATGTAGTAGGCACATTCGCCGAGGGAGTTGGAGACCTGACAAGTGGGAGGCACAAGGCTCCACCACATCGGGGCGGGGTTGCTCGGGTTGATGTAGCACTTCTCGGTCGCCTGCGACTTGATCGGTACGACAAGCAGGACGAGGACCAACAGGGCACATGCGAAGATGAGGAAGCGCGCCATGATGACCAAAGGCTGGAGCGAAAGTAGGTGTGCGTGATGGTAGAGGTTGTTGATCGTCGAAGGTCAAAGTTGAACTTTATGGATGAGCTGCAAGTTGACTCCAGTTGTCTTCTTTGACCGATCTTTATTGATGTAAGGCTGATTGGCTCAAAGGTCGGGGAGACAATGGCCCAGTTGCAATATTCCAGATCCTTAATGTCTATCCTCCAATGAGGCTGACACGAGCCAAATGAGCTCCTAGTTCTCGCGCATTCAGACCAATCCACTATCAGTCAGATCCACCCCGTGAATGCAAAATGAAAATGAAAAGGTAGCCGCAACTTCCTGTAGGTTTTGGCTGGGTGAAAGAGACCGGTCAGATATGTTTCAAAATGATTTCGATTAATCTGAGACCTTTAATGCAATGGCGAATCAGATCATCTTAATCCTGCGACTTCCAATCGCAAATCGAAGCATTTCCAAGTTTCGGAATTTTGAAACAATTTCGAAATTTTGAATTGTTTGTCGGAAGGCGAAGGAGGAAAGGAGAAGAAGGAAGATGGAGACGGTGGCTTGCTGCGACCCGCGCGCGGCGGCTGTCGGCGGGACGCAGACCAAGGCTTCCGCCGGGAACCTGGCAGCAACGACCGGCAGTTGCGCCCACGTGCAGGCCTTCAAGCATGCCGCCGGATTTGAGATGGCGAAGCCCATCCTCCAGTACCTCTGCATCTGCCGCCACCACATCCTTGGCCACTCCACCGTCCCCGTACCATCCACGCCTCCCCCCTATCCACAATCATTTTCTTACCTTTTTGCAAAAAATGGGGTAAAAGTGACATATTCTTGACCAAGGAAAACATTTCTTTCTATTTTCAATTGAAACCAAAATGCCCAGATATCCGCAAAAAATATAAAAATTGTAACTGAATTTATTTTAAAATTTTTAGAATTTAGAAAAAAGATATGTTTTGACTGATAAATTGTGTCTCACGCAGGTGATGGTGGGCGGAGTGCAGGCCTTGACGGTGCCGGCACGTTGCTTTGGGTGCGGGACGCCTGGACGCGGTCGGCGGCTGCACGCGTGCCTGCACTGCGTGTTCATCGGGTGCTGGGACCAGGGCCACATGGCCGCACACTTTGCTGACCACAGCCACACGCTTGGTACATCATGCAATGAAGAAGTGGGGTGTCACATCCTGACTGATCAGAGGGGGATCGGCGGTGTATGTAAAACGGCAGCGGTGGATGTGGCGTGCGGGCAGCTGTACTGTGCTGCGTGTAAGGACTACGTCTATGACCGAGACTTTGACTTGCTCTCGGCGAAGGAACAGAGTACCTTCTCTGCCGTCAAACAAAAGCTGGCTGGTACGATTTCCGAACCTGAATGTGCTTGCATGACTCTAACTTAAGAACGTATGACCACGCAATAGAACCCAGCGTCAAGCAAGTGAAGTACAATGTATGGGCTCCCTCTCTTGACGATCTGAACCAACTCCGTACCAACGCCAAGCGCAGTGCTGTCCCGTCTCATTTCCTTGGTACCTTACCTTTGGAACAGTTTTTGAAGAATCAGGCTACTGACCGTGAAGTGGAGGTCTGCGAGGATTGCACAATATGGGGAACACGTGCTTCATGAACTGCATACTCCAGTCACTGCTTCACAATCCGCTGTTGAGGAATTACTTCCTCAGTGACTTTCACAATCGGTCCGGATGTTCGGCTGATCGCGACGATATTTGCCTGGCGTGTGAACTAGACTACCTGTTTTCGGAGGTGTATTCGGGCATTGGCAGCCCCTATGCGCCGTACCACTTCCTGTACAGCATGTGGCGGTTCGCAGACAATCTGGCCGGCTACGATCAGCAAGACGCCCACGAATTCCTCATCTCTACTCTGAACGGCCTTCACAAACACAGCGGCGGCACTACGGCGGCGTCATGCAAATGCATCGTGCACCAGACATTCGCTGGACGGCTACGATCCGATCTCACCTGCCTCCGGTGTGGCCATACATCGACCGCTATCGATCCTTTCCTAGATATCTCGCTTGACCTTCCAAAAGCACGACCGGCACAGCGCACGGGTGTTTCACACGGGGCGGTGGACGATGACAGCCTAGTCTCCCCCACATCCATGGACATAGACGAGGATGACGAGTGCAACTTGCACGCATGCCTGCGTCGCTTCACCCAAGCAGAGCGCCTGGGTTCGGCGGAGGCGTTTCGATGTCAAGACTGTAACAACACCTATCAAGACTCGACGAAACAGCTCTCCATGCAATCTCTCCCGCTCGTCCTCTGCTTCCATCTCAAGCGTTTCAAGCAGGACGGCCTTACAGCCGCAACGGCATCCTCCTCCAAAATCGATACCCACATTCGATATCCCTTCGTGCTGGATATGTCGCCCTACGTAAGCGCAACCGTCGTCGCAAAGCGGCTCGGCCGACCCCCGCCTGCAGCTCCGCCGGAGCTCTACGAGCTGTTTGCCGTGGTGGACCACAAGGGCAAGATCGACAATGGCCACTTTGTCTGTTTCGTGCGACACTCCTCCCGATGGTTCAAATGTGACGACGCAACCATCACTCCCACCCAACCTCAACAGATCGCACGTTCCAAGGGTTCCTACCTCCTGTTCTACGTCCGCCGTTCGCTCGCCTACGAAGCCTCGCCTCCCCCGCCGCAAGCTCAGCCATCCAGGCCGTAATCCCCCTTGTGCATTCTTTTCGTGTGTGGACAAGAATGTGTAAATTTCGAAATGTGTTTCAAAATTTCAACTTGCGTTTCAATTCTTTGTGTTTGTTTTTGAGATTTACTTTCTCGAGTATGGCTAGTGTGGTGCCCCTTCTCGTGGAGGAGCTGTGGACGCAGTACCTGCTGCCGCCCCTGCAGCAGATCGTGGAGGCCACATGCCAAGAAGATGACTCGAAGCGACTCAGCAAGGAGGCTGCCGTCAAGCTCTACACGTACGTGCTGTCGCCCTGCTGTGACATATGATTTACTAGAAATTCTTTCCAAGATGTAAAAATCGTGTAAAATGATTTGTTTTCTTTAATTCCTATTTGTTCTTTTTGTACATAAATATTTATATTTATTCGAATGCAGGTTGGTGTACAACGCATGTCTGCAGACTGAACATAACCCAGCGGACCAGTTGTACAAACGTGTGGGCCAGTTTGTAGACACGTGCTGCCGCGAGCGCTTCGCACCTCACCTGCGTGGCCTTCCGCCTGATCGCTTGATTGCGCAGGTAATACTGCTTGTGATCAGTCTCGTCCAAAAGAGAGGAGACCCATGGTATGATGTAAGTGAGCTCACCACGGAATGCCCACAACAGGTACTCTCTCGATGGCAGAAGTTCAAGATTATACAAAAGGGCGTGAACAGCATTTTCTCGTACCTGGTCCGTCACCTTGATGCCTTCATTGACTCAGATTCCCTCTTCTATGGCTCACTGTGTTTGCATAGGACCGATACTATTGTAAAGCCCGTGGACTGCGGACCATTGCAGAGGCTGGCGTAAATAGCTTCCGCATGTTTGTGGTTGATCCCGTGGGTACATTGAACACAAACAACGTAACGACCTTACGAGATTGATGATTCAATCTCACCCTCGCGTGCAGTGGAGGAGCTGTGCACGGGAGTCCTGAACGCTTTGAAAGAGGCCCGTACAACTGGGACGATAAACAATGCTGAACAGCTGAAGATGGCGACAAATGTACCTTATCGAGCTGAAATGATTATGTGTTAGTCTCACAAATTCAATATACAGTTGTTGGTCGAGCTGGGGCTGGACAAGCTCTTTTTTTACCAACAGAATCTGGAACAACCGTACCTCACACAAGTTCGGTACATACACTTCTCTGTCATATCTTCAATACGATGTTTACATTCCTCCTTGCAGATCTTATCTCAGAAGCCAGAAAGCCACCATGGAAGGCGATGATGCCCAAAAGGATGAACAGGTACTACAAAGAATGACATGATTCCACCTTTACACTGCACCTAAATGCTTGTTTGATCCGTCACCCTATAGTGCCGACTCATCGTTGAACGTGAGAAAGAGACTGCCCGCCAGGTGCTGCACCCAAGCACGGAAGCCAAGCTCGCCGAGCTGGCGCCCAAGTAGCCCACAACACCGCAAGTGAACAAAGAAAAAGTAGAGAAAACAATTTTCCCTGTTCGGTAATTATCGGTGTCGGCTTTTTATCCGGTGTTGTGGTCTCTTCGTTGTCTGTGAGGCCGAGGAACAAGCAGGTATTTTTGTTCATCAACCTCGGTTGGCGGCCTTAAAATCAGCGAGGGCGAAGCACAACGAGAGAGGACAGCGGTTTTACCCCAATTCATCCTCATCGCCTACACCACAATTAGAGGGGGCCGATTTTTTGGTCTCTCGTTCCCATTCGCATTTGATAATTTTGGAGAAGAACGGACAGAAGTAGTAAGAGAACCCACACAATAACAAGAAGAAGAAAATGGCCAAGGTCGCCGAAAAGCTGACCATCTTGTTGGAGACGGGTAACACCCACCTGCTGCGCCTCTACAACACGAGGGTGAAGTACCTCCCGGAGAACAAGGACCGCCCCTCCTTCCTTGCCGACCCGGTCTTCGCCAAGGTCGTCGCTGCCTTCGCCAAGAAGTTCCCCGAGATACCGAGCGACCTCGACAAGGTACCAATCCTCTCCCCCCC